>PVKS010013470.1:0-21685 GCA_004027875.1 Aplodontia rufa | reverse complement strand
CCATGAAGATACCAATGTCATTCTTCACAGATATAGAAAAAGCAATTCTCAAATTTGAATGGAATAACAGAAGAACCAGAATAGCCGAAACATTTCTCAGTAAGAAGGAGAAACAGGTGGTATCTCAATTCCTGACCTGAAATTATACTATAGGGCTATAGTAACAAAACCAGCATGGTATTGGTATCAAAACAGAACTGAAGACCAATGGAATAGAATAGAGGATTCTGAGACAAACCCCCATACCTTTAACTGTCTGATATTTGAAAGGGAGGCAAAAGCATAGTGTGGAAGAAAGCCTGTTCAACAAATGGTGTTGGACAAATTGGACCGCCATGTGTAGACAACTGAAATTGGACCCTTACTTTTCACCCTGCACAAAAATTAAATCAATATGGTTCAAAGATCTGGATATTAAACAAGCAACTTTACAATTGCTTGAAAAATAAGTAGTACATGACATAGGGGTTGGCACTGCCTTCCTTAACAAGACTCCTATGGCGCAAGCAGTAAAGTCAAGAATAAATGAATGAGGTGCAATTAAACTAAAAAGCTTTTGCACAGCTAAAGATTTGGTCAAGAGTATCAAGAGAGATCCTACAGAATGGGAGAAAACCTTTGCCTGATACACCTTGGACAGAGGGCTAATATCCAGAATATACAAAGGACACAAAAAAACTGAACACCAGAACCACAAATAATCCAATCAATAAATGGGCTACAGAACTAAAAAAAAAAAAAAAAACTTCTCAGTGGAGGAAGTCCAAAAAGCCCATAAATATATGAGAAAATGCTCTACATCACTAGCAATAAGAGAAATACATATCAAAACTTCACCGAGATTCCACCTCATTCCAGTCAGAGTGGCAAATATGAAGAATACGAACAATGACTAGTGCTGGAGGGGCTGTGGGAAAAGAGGAACACTGTTACACTGCTAGTGGGACTGCAAACTGGTTTAGCCACTCTTGAAAGCAGTGTGGAGACTCCGCAAAAATTAGGGCTAGAACCATCTTATGACCCAGCTATCCCACTCCTGGGTATTTTCCCAAAAGAGTTAGAATCTGCATATTATAGTGATACAACTTCATCAATATTTATAACAGCTCATTTTACTATAGCTAAATTATGATGGGACCAACCCAGATGCCCCTCACTCAACAAGTGAATTCAAAAACTTTGGTACATATATTGAATGGAATACTACTTGGCTATTAGAGAGAACAATATTATGGCATTTGCAGCCAAATGAATGGAGATGGAAAAAATTATGCTAAGTGAATTATCCCAAACTCAGAGACTCAAGGGCTGAATGTTTTCTCTCATTTGTGGAAGCTAAAATACAACCAGATACAGTATGATAGATGGCTAAGCTAATAATAACCTCAGCTTGTATAAGTTTTTACATGAAGAGGGGGAACCTTGCCTAGGATGCTGGGAGATGTAGGGAGGGGGACGGAAAGAGGGGAAGGGAATAGGAAGGATATCAAGGAAGCTGGAGAGAGAGTATGGGGGAATCAACTCAGAGGGAAACCTTAGATTTCCATGAGAAGTCCATTTAACATGGAGGTTTAATAGGGGGAAACATGGAACCATAGGGAACCCAAGGGGGGAAACCATGGAATGGCGTCAGCCTTGGCTTGCTCTGTGATTATACATTTGTTCTTCATTGATAATGATTCCCTCCTAATTGTAAGGCCACATTTAACGAATAAAGAAAAAAAGAAAGAAAGAAAAGACTATCCCTTCCCTACTGAAAAAACAAAATACCTTCGCTGAAAATTAAGGCTATTGGTTCTGCCTCTAAAATAGTGGTGCTCTGGTAAGTTTACCATCTTATATTTACATGGCTCCCCAGGGCACCAAAAACCATCATTTGTGATGAAGATTTTTTATAAATAACTCCCAAAGAATTTTAATGTAGCAAATGAATCTTGGAAAATTTCTCTGTTTCTAATTTACCACTTCATTCCATGCATGTTAAAAAAGAAGTAGTGACTCATAATTAAATGCGATTCTTAAAGCCTCTGAGGTGGCACTTTGCAGTAGATACCTATTGGCATTTTGTCTGGCCTGTTGGGCTTGGTGTGTATGTGTGTGTGGGGTCCTTCCAGTATACTGTTCTTCTGAAGGTGGGCTGAGTATGAGGGTGCTTTATTAGGCCATCATCGACTTACTTGATAGAGGCACAGATTCTACCAGCTCATCTTGTGGTTATTTTGCTGGATGTTCACATCAAGGTGGTAAAATATTTTCCAAAATCTAATCACTAGATTAGGACAAATGGGAAGGAACCTGAGTGATAAAGGTTTTCCGAAAGGAACTTTCCTCAAAGTTCATAATAAAACCAGCACTCCCTAATCAACATTTATAGTCACAGACAGGACCTTATGTGTAGCTCCCTGATCTATAAACCACCTGTCTTAAACGTGTGTAGCCATTTTCAAGACTAAAACATCCTTTGGTTTATGGAAGCTCTGCCTTGAATCATGGTTGCTCTTCCTCTAGGCTCTGCTCGACACTGCACAGGCCTGCACCGGCCAGAGTGATTAATGTAAAAATTGAACTGTATCTCATGGCTAGGCTCTCTACTTTGTTCTTCTTTCTCCTTCTCTGGTTATGTTTCTATTCTTATAGAAAGGAGAACAAAGCCCATTTAACAACTGCAAAGCATACGGTCTGCAGAGACCTTAAAGATCACTGGCAGCAAAACATATTTATGTCTTTAATAAGGAATTGAAATTTACTACTTACTAAATAAATTTTCCCTCTCTTTGGAAATTGTTGGTCTTGGCTGAAGCAGTTTGGTCTAAAGGATATTTTATTGGTGCCTTTTGTTTCCTGAGGAAATATTTTACAATATTTCTTGCTAATAATAAAATTTTGAGGTACTCTAAATTATTATGTATGTGGATAGTTTTTTGTTAAGTATTAAAATATTTTGTATGGTTTTCAAGTATCTGAAGAATAAAAGAACAGAGGGTATGTAATGAATGAAAGTGGCTGTAAGACTTTATTGTATGGGCAAAGATGTGGCTATGGAATAGAGGTAATGGATTTTAAGGTGAAAATGGAGTGATCATTTGTACAACCCAGATAAAACCACTCAGATGTAATGGTCATGTTGCCTGTGCAAAGTTCCTTTGACAAAGTATGTCTTAAAACATGAGATTTTGAGGGGTTCCAACATGGCGACCTGAGGGAGGCAGCATTTCCTGAGGCTCCGGGTCTGCTTGGGAAAATTCCAGTGCATCCTCAGTTTTCCAAGGTGCCTCCAGGGGAATCTATATTTGAACTTCTAGTACTAGTTTGTGAAGCTTTTATAAGGAACCGAGTCTTGGGAGTTTCGCGAGAAGGAAAACAAAGTGGGGGGGATTTTCCCCCTCCCGCCAGGGACACAGAAGGCTGCCTGTGCTGACCTCCTGCCAGAAAGAGCTCTGTCTGCCCCGCCAGGAGTGCTGTGTTGCGGCTGTTTGCTTGGTGTTAGCAGAGCGACTATAGGAGCGAGGAGAGATAGGGGGTCTTTGTCTGTTTGGGCAGGAACTGTGGCCAGCTCCCTTACCTCCCGCGGGCTCGCTGGACACAATCCTGGAGGCTGCAGGGGCGGGGCTTCAAGCTGCAGCCTCAGCGGATGCGAGCAGAGCCACAGATACCGTTGCTGATCCAGTCCCGTTCCTAACTAAAACAGTCATCTGCCAAGCTCACACATTGTGGGGGGCGGGGACGATACTTCTGCCAGGAGATGGCCCACTGGGGGCCACAGACTGAGAGACATTCATATTGAAACCCAAAAGAACAGTGACCATCTCCTATCAGAGGTCCCGGAGATGCCCTCATTGTCTACTGATCCAAGTTTTCATTAAGAATTTTTTATTTTTTATTGTTATTTTCTTTTACTTTTTTATTTTTTAAATTTTTATTTTATTATTATTTATTATTATTATTATTATTTATTATATAGATTTTTTTTCTTTTTCCCTTTCTTGCTCTACGGTTAATACTGAAGTTGGTGTTGGTGGATGTAAATATTTGTGTGTATGTATTGGTGATTGACTACTACTTTCTCTAAGTCTTCTTACTCCCTACTGCTACCCTTATAATATTGGGTTCCAACCAGGAAAATGTTTCATGATAGCACGATAGACTCAGCCTCTGGAGAGTAAAGATAACCATGCCCCATATGAACCTCTTCCTCCCCTGTACTCTGATAATCCCTCAATATAAGCATTTTTCTCTCACCCTCACCCAAAAGTCTTTACCCTTCCCGTATCCCATTCCTATGTTTTCCTTAGTCCTAATAGAATAACCTACTCCCCCCTAATCCCTTGTTCCTTTTTACTCGAAGGCAAGAGTGATTTTTTACCTCCCTAATTCACCTCCTTGAATTCCTAGTCATCCCTTCTCCCCACTTTCAGAGAGACCCTGCTATCTGAAGAAATAGACACGCTTCAAAACGGGTACTGGCTTGCTATCATAATTCGCTGTGAAATCTCTCTCAAAGTAACCCATCACAACAAAGCAAAGCCATAAGAAGCTCCAATTACTCCACCAACTTTCTTGAAGTACAAGACACGCTCTTGGACTCAGAAAATAGGAAAAGGGGAAATAACTCACTTCCTCAACCCCACAGTTCGCCACCAAAGGACCCCATAGCTGGTGCCCTAGATGAAAACCAAAGGCATTGTGTCAGCATTATGATTAGTAATGCAATCAAAGAGTTGAGAGATGAAATAAGGAAAGAGTTCAGAGAGCAATTTCAAGAGATGAGAGACAATTTCTACAGGGAAATAAGGGAACAGTTCCATGAGATGAAAGATCAGCTATACAAACATAGAAATCCTGAAAAGAGATGTAGCAGAGCAGTCAGGATTGAAAAACACGGTTAATCAAATCAAATCCTCTCTGGAAGAAACCAACACCAGAGCTTACTCTACTGAAAATAGAACATCAGCTCTCGAAGAACGAATATTGGACAACGAGGAGAGGCTAAACAATGTAGAATTCAAAGAAGATAAGCAGGATAAACAGCTTATCTTACATAATCAGAACTTCCAAGTAATATTTGATGAGATGAGGCATAATAATCTGAGAATCATTGGCCTGGAGGAAAACTCTGAACAGCAAATAAGAGGCTTAAAGAAACTTTTAAGCAAAATTATAAGTGAGAACTTCCCTCATTTTACTGTCAATCCAGATTATCACATACAAGATGCTTCTAGAACTCCAAATAGACCTAATCAATTGAGAAACTCACCGAGACCTATCATATACAAAATAAATAACAGAGAAATTAAGGAGAGAATTCTAAAAGCTGCTAGAAGAAAGCCCCAAATCACATTCAGAGGCAAACCGATTCAGATCAGTATGGATTTTTCAGAGCAAACTATGAAGGCCAGAAGAGCTTGGAACAATATCTTTCAAGTGTTAAAAAATAACAACTTTCAACCAAAGATAATATATCCGGCAAAACTCAACTTCACACTTGAAGGGGAAATTAAATACTTCAACGATAAACTCGAGCTAGCAAGATACATGAACACAAATCCTGCTCTGCAGAACATTCTCAAAGATGTTCTCCATTCAGAAGATAATGCCAATGATAGGCTAAATCCTTAAACAAGGGCGAGTCCATAATTATACTATACAAAAGCTGACTTTCAAGATGATTCAAAACTCTGTAATCGATACAAAGTCTGTGAATCAGCCTCCCATATCTATTCTATCCTTGAATGTGAATTGTCTCAATGCCCCAATTAAAAGACAGACTGACCCACTGGATCAAAAAACAAAATCCAACAATATGTTGCCTGCAAGAGACACATTTGACACTCAAAAATAGACACAGGCTGAAAGTGAAAGGATGGCAAAACATCTACCAGGCCTGTGGCCCAAAAAAGCAAGCTGGCATGGCGATTCTAATTTCTAACAAAATTAATTTCCAACTAAAACTAGTCAGTCAGAAAGGACAAAGAGGGTCACTTTATCATACTAAAAGGGACAGTTCACCAAGAAGATATAATGATAAACAATATTTATGCCCCCAATTACAACCCCCCCCAAATATATGGAAAAAGTCCTTAAGGACATTAATCCTGTCATTGATCTCAACACAATAATCCTGGGGGACTTCAACACACCATTATCAACTCTAGACATATCATCGAAACAAAAAATTGATAAAGACATCTCCAATATAAACAACTCTATTAATCAATCGAGCTTAACACACATTTACAGAATATTCCATCCTAAGACAGCTGAATTTACTTTCTTCTCAGTGGTCATGGATCCTTCTCTAAAATAGACCACATCTTAGTTCACCGGGATAATCTTAGCAAATATAAAAAAGTGGATATAATCCCATGTATTCTGTCAGGTCATAATGCTATGATCTTAGCAATCAACAACAAGAGAAACAACAGAAACTATTCAAACACTTGGAAATTGAATAATTACCTCTTAAACGAAGGATGGGTAAAAGAGGAAATGAGAACAGAGATTAAGAAGTTTTGGGAATTGAACAAGAATGAGGAAACAACATACCAAAATCTCTGGGACAGTATGAAGGCTTTCTTAAGAGGTAAATTTATAGCACTGCATGCATACATCAAAAATCTAGAAAGAGAGTAGATTAATAGCCTTATGCTTCAACTTAAATGACTACAAAAGACAGTCCAACCCTAAATCTAACAGAAGACATGAAATTACCAAAATCAGAGCTGAAATCAACGAAATTGAGAACAAAAATAACTATACAAACTATTAACAAAACTAAGAGTTGGTTCTTTGAAAGAGTCAACAAAATCGACAGACCCCTTGCCAACCTCACCAAAGGAAGAACGAAAGGAAGCAAATCAACAAAATCAGAGACGAAAATGGGGATATCACCACAGACCCATTCAAGATACAGAAGATTATCAGAACCAATTTTGAAAACATACTTTGCCAAATTTGATAACCTGGAGGACATGGACAGGTTCTTGGACACACATGACATCCCCTCTTTAACACAGGAGGACATTGAAAATCTCAACCAACCTATCACAGAAAGTGAAATTGAAGCAGCAATCAAAGCTCTCCCAAAAAAGAAAAGCCCAGGTCCGGATAGATATACAGCAGAATTCTACCAAGCCTTCACAGAAGAACTAACACCGATCCTCTACAAGCTCTTCCAGGAAATTGATAGAGTGGGAACACTCCCAAACACTTTTTATGAAGCAAATATTACACTGATTCTAAAGCCCAACAAAGACACATCAAGGAAAGAAAACTATAGACCATTTTCCCTCATGAACATTGATGCATAAATCCTTAATAAAATTTTAGCTAATTGGATACAAAAGCACATTAAAAAGATAATACACTATGATCAAGTGGGCTTCATTCCAGGAAAACAAGGCTGGTTCAACATACACAAATAAATAAATGTAATTCACCACATATACAGAATTAAAAACAAAAATCATATAATCATCTCAATTGATGCGAGAAGGCATTTGATAAAGTTCAATACCACTTTATGCTTAAAATTTTGGAAAAGATAGGGATCAAGGGAAGATACTTTAACTATGTCAGATCCATTTATGACAGACCCATAGCCAACACTATCCTCAATGGAGAAAAACTGAAAGCATTTCCACTGAATTCAGGTACTAGACTAGGCTGTCCGCTCTCCCCACTCTTGTTCAATATTGTCCTTGAAACCCTTGCCAGAGCTATCAGGGAAGACAAGGAAATCAAAAGTATTCGTATAGGAAAAGAGGAAGTTATCTCTATTCGCTGATGACATGATTCCATACCTAGAAGACCCACTAACATTGGCCAGAAAACTCCTAGAGCTTATAGGTCTTTTCAACAAAGTAGCTGGCTACAAGATCAACTCCAGCAAATCACTAGCGTTTCTTTACTCTAGCAACAAATCCGTAGAAGAAGAAATCAGGAAATCTCTCCCGTTCGCCATCACTTCCAAAGAAATGAAATACTTGGGCATTAACCTTACAAAGGATGTTAAGGACCTATACAAAGAAAACTATCAAATACTAAAAAAAGAAATTACAGAAGAACTGAGTAGATGAAAAAACATTCCATGCTCATGGTTAGGCAGAATCAATATAATAAAGATAGCCATTCTACCCAAAGCCCTATACAGATTGAATGCAATCCCCATCAAGATACCTATGGCATTCTTCACAGATATAGAAAAAGCAATTCTCGAGTTCATATGGAATAACAGGAGACACAGACTAGCCAAAACATTACTCTATAGAAAGGAAGAAATAGGGGGTATCTCAATCCCTGATCTGAAATTATACAACAGAGCTGTAGTAGCAAAAACAGCATGGTATTGGTATCAAAACAGAACCAAAGATCAGTGGAACAGAATAGAAGATCCTGAGACAAACCCCCATATCCTTAACTATTTAATATTTGATAAAGGGGGCAAAAGTATAGTGTGGAAGAAAGCCTGTTCAACAAATGGTGTTGGACAAACCGGACAGCCATATGTAGACAACTAAGCTGGATCCTTATCTTTTGCCCTGCACAAAAATTAAATCAAAATGGATCAAAGACCTGGATATTAAGCCAACAACTTTAACTTAGTAGAAGAAGTAGGGTCATTACTACAGCATATAGGAGTCGGCAGCTACTTCCTTAACAAAACTCCTATGGCTCAAGCTGTAAATTCAAGAATAAATGAATGCAATACAATTAAACTAAAAAGTTTTTGCACAGCTAAAGATCTAGTCAAGAGCATCAAGAGAGAACCTACAGAACGAGAAAACCTTTGCCTGCTGCACCTCGGACAGAGGGCTAATATCCAGAATATACAGGGAACTAAAGAAACTAAACTCCAAACTCACAAATAATCCTATCAATGAATGGGCTAAAGAACTGAAAAGGAACTTCTCTCCAGTGGAAGTCCAGAAAGCCCATAAATATATGAGAAAATGCTCTACATCATTAGTTATAAGGGAAATACAAATCAAAACTTCAATGAGATACCACCTCACTCCTGTTAAGAGTGGCAAAAATGAAGAATACAATGACAGATGCTGGAGAGGCTGTGGGGAAAGAGGAACACTGTCACACTGCTGGTGGGACTGCAAACTGGTTCAGCCACTATGGAAAGCAGTGTGGAGAATCCTCAAAAAATTAAGGATGGAGCCACCTTACGACCCAGCTATCCCACTCCTGGGTATTTTCCCAAAAGAGTTAGAATCAACATATTATAGTAATGTGGCTTCCTCAATGTTTATAGCAGCTCAATTTACTATAACTAGATTATGGAACCAACCCAGATGCCCCTCACTCAACAAGTGGATACAAAAACTTTGGTACATATATACTATGGAATACTACTCGGACATTAGAGAAGATGATATTATGGCTTTTGATATCAAATGAATGGAGATGGAAAGAATTATGCTAAGTGAAGTATCCCAATCTCAGAGACTCAAGGGCCGAAGGTTTCTCTCACCTGTGGAAGCTAGAATACATGGGGAAGCAGTATGTTAGACAGCTCATCTAACAATAACTTCAAATTGTATGATTCGCAGCGTGATAGAGGGATGGCTCCCTAGGATACTTGGAGATGTAGGGAAGGGGATGGGGAGGGGGGAGGGTGTATGAAGATAGGTGACTGGAGAGTGGGAATATGGGGGCACCTTCTCAGAAGCAGCTGTCATTCCTCCACGAGATACCCATTTTATGCAAGAGTTCTTCTGGGGGTAACTGCTACTAGTGAAATGCAAGGTGGTCATCCATGTTTGGGCATTACCCCTGGATAACAAAGTATATATACATTGGTTATTGATGGTTTGATAATGTTTCCCCCTCAATTGTATCTCTATATACTTCAAATTAAAAAAAAAAACCATGAGCTTTTGATGCTACATGTCACTTGGGGGTATTTTAAGAGTGGGCTCCTGAAAATGCCCTGATCTTCCTTTTCTTAACTATGAAGATGCAAGGATAAGCAGGTCTCAGAGACCATTTGGAGAGGAGGGATCTGGCAGTACTGTTGAAAGTGAGTGGCGTATCGTGAGCTGGGCCATTTGCTGTTTGCTTCATTCAGAATATTGTTGGTGGTTCTCACTTTTCTCTTTTTCTTTATTTCTTTTTAGTACTAGGGATTGAACCCAGAGACCCTTTACTTTAAACTGAGCCACATCCCCAGCCCTTTTAAAATTTTTTTTAGTTTGAGACAGGGTCTCAATAAGTTGCTAAGTTGCTGAGGCTGGCCTTGAACATCCTTGAGTCACTGTGATTACAGGCATGTACCACCATGCCAGACTCATTCACACATTACTGAATTGACTTTTTTTTTTTTGGATGCAACTTTAGATTCTTACAAACATGCAAACAAGAATAGTAGACCTATCAAATCAGTGTTTTCCTTATTAAGATTTGGGTGGGGCTGGAGCTTGGCAGTTATGGCACTTGCCTCTTATGCACAAGTATGCGAGTTCAAACCCCAGCACCACGTGCACAACAGAGTGTCGGAGGAATGGAGGTCACATGAAAAACTAAATAAAAAAGTGCTTCTCTCTTTCTCTTTTTCTCTCTCTTGCTTTCTCTCTCACTGTCCCTCTCTCTCTTAAAAAAGAAAAAGATTTGGGTGGGCTGACTTGCTTGCTTGCCTTCTTTCTTTCTTCTTTCTATTCTGAGTCCTAACAAAGTTATTATGGCTTAGGAATAAGACTAAAAGCAGCTTTTTTCAGAGAGATGTAGTCAAATACTCTTTGAGTAGGAATATAGAAATTATATTTCTACTTGTAAATGTTATTAAGAAAATTTTATATACTGAGGTTGGGATGTGTGGTATTCACTGATTCCTTCATTAACCAAATCTCTGAATATCTTTTCTGAGCCTGCAGTGCTGCACTGTGATAGAGAGTTCAGTCTCCTTCGGGTTGGATTTTAATGCACTATCCTAAAGAACCGTGGGAGTTACTGAGGAGAGTAAAACATGCTTCCTGCCTTCACGAGGCTTGCAATTTGATAGGTGCAAAATAACTTGAATATAGTCATGTGAATTGAAATGGCAGAAGTACAAAATGCTCTCACAGTCTAGTGGAAGGAAACCTGTATTTGCAGGGTCGATCAGGAAGGATTCCAAAAATAAATTAATGCTGGGCCTTGGAAGATACTCAGGAGCTTTTTTGTTGTTGTTGTTGTTGTTTGTTTTGTTTTGTTTTAAGACAGAGCAAAGAAATATATTTCTGGCAGAAGTTAATGAGTGGGAAAGAGCATATTTAGGAAAAATATGGGAAATATTTAGGGAAAGTACTTTTGTTTGGCTTAAATATAGGGTACATGTAGGGGGCAGTAGGAAATAGGTTGATGTATAGGTTGAGGTCAGACTGTGGAGTTCTGACTGTGCCAAGCAGGTGGGAGTTGAATTAAATGACAGCTGATCGCAGAACGTGAAATCTAGGACATTGCACACCCAGACTGTGTTTTAGAAGAATGTTCTGGGAAGCTATGAATAAAGTGGATTGAAAGGAGGGGTAGAGGATTAGAATTCAGAAAGCCTGTTTGGAATTAATTGTAACAAACTAAGACAGGTAGGTGGGTCTACTTTAAATATGTGCAGTTCATTATATGCCAGTTACTCCTCAGTACAGTGTTTAAAGGGGGGGAAAAAGCAAGGTATCATAATGAAGGCCTGGATGTGGAAATTTAAAAGAAAGGTCAGATTTGAAAGACATCTTGGAATAGAATCTATAGACTTGGCAACTGTGATTAAGTGGAGGAAGATGGAGAGAGAGTAGTAGGAGTCAAAGATGATCAAATTTTAAAGCTTTGATTATTTAGAAAAATTGTGGAGCCAGAATAGAAATAAACTCAAAAGAAGAGAGGAAGAGGTTCTTTTTGATGAATTGCTGAAATCTCTTGGGCATATTGAAGCTGAAATACCAGCAAGATATCAAAGTGTCTTCATACAGGATGGAGGTGAGAATGTGGAGTCCTGTGTTTTGTGGGGTAGGTTAGGTTTTTCAGCTAAGCCTGAGTAAATTCAAGTATGAGTAGAAGAAATTCCTTAACAATTTTTTGTAACTCTTTCTGTGGCCTGAGTTAAACTGCCCTTGCTATTTTTTTTAAGAGGGAGTCTGTGCGTGTGCGCGCGCGCGCGTGTGTGTGTGCAAGTGCGCGTGTGTGTGTTTGTATGGAAGAGAGACAGTGGGAATCAGTTTTATTTAGATTTTCATCTGGTTTTTGTTTTTCCAACACATAGTTGTATATATGTGATGCTGGGGTTTGAACCTGAGTCCTCATGCATGCCAGGCCAGTGCTCTACTGCTGAGCCACCATTCCAGCCCTAGGCTAGTGCTGTACTGCTGAGCCACCATTCCAACCCTGTCCTTTAAAAGAGAGGGACAGAGAAAGAGAGAAAGAGAGAGAGAGAGAGAGAGAGAGAGAGAGAATATATCAATTTTATTTAGTTTTTCTTTGCTCCGACACTGTTTTGTACGTGGTGCTGGGGTTCAAACCCACATCCTTGCGCGTGCCAGGCAGGCACCGTTAACTGTGGAGCCACTGCTCCAGCCCCTGTCCTTAACTGTTCTTAATATCTTAATTGGTATTATGAATTGATATGAGTGGAAATAATTTCTGTGATTTTTTTACATTGTATACAAAAAGGCTGACAAAACATAAATTCAAAACAAATAAATATTTTTATGTTTATTTATGTGAAAAGGATAGGCATCCTCTTTCCTAAGTGTGTAGGGGGAAGAAAAGAATGGCCTGACAATTTCTGGAACACCTAAAAGGGACAAAAATAGGTTAAGATCCTTTTCTAGGCACTTTCCATGGTTTAGGGAAACTATCTGAATAACTTCCGATTCTGCAGTTTGTTTGTTTGTTTGTTTGTTTGTTTTAAGTTCAACTTAGGACCATAAATAGGAAAAGCAGTCATTTGTATTTATTTCAATCAGTTTCACTAGCCCATTCTGATATACAGAAATTTAATGACTTCAACTTTTTTTCAGTCTTATTTATTTTTTCATCTGGCTTTTGTTTCTCCAACATTTAGGTTGTATATGTGGAGCTGGGGTTTGAACCCAGGTCCTCAAGCATGCCAGGCAAGTGCTGTAATTGCTGAGCCACTGTTCCAGCTCCTAGTGGCTTGTTTATGTTGGCTTTACTATGCATAGATTTTTTTTTTGTTGTTGATTTTATTCTGGAATTTTGATGATTTTAATTTATCTGCAGTATAAGCTTCTCCGGGCATAGAGGGTATTCCAGATGTTCAAGTTTTCTTAAATATGTAACTGAAAAAAGAATTTTAAAATAGATGACAGATACTTATTTCTAGCTCTGTTCATTCAGGTTGAAGATTCATTTTTTTAGGTATTATAACTGCTGTGCCCTACACGTTTATCTTTAACTTTTCTACCTTGAGTTTTGTATTTTAAAAATATTAAGACATTTCTAGAGAAAATACATACTCAAATACTTCATTTACTTTATTTTTTTTATAAGAGAGAAGGATTGGTAAGAGTTACCTGTAAAAAATAAACAGCTAACTTAATACTTACAGCAAAAGACTACATACATCAGAAATACGGCGGGAATGTCCTTTCTCTGTTTAACATTGTATTGAAGTTGTCACTAATTCCCTAAGGCAAGGAAGAGGAATGGAAGACATCCAAGCTGGAAAGGGTGAAAGCAAGCTGTTTTTATTCTCTTCCGTCATCCCCTGGGTAGAGTATCCAGTGAATTCTACAAAAAAGCTACGTAAACTTAAGCAAACTTACATAAATTTAGGAAGTTTGCAGAATATGAATCATTGTACAAAAATCAGCTGTATTTCTGAATGTTATCTACAGATAATCAGCAGTTGAAATTAAAAGAATACCACTTATAACAAGCATAAAAATATTGAAATTCTTGGGGAAGAATAATGGCAAAAAGAATGCACAGTTAATTGAAAAGTACAAAAATGCTGAGAGAAATTAAAGACCGAAATAAATGAGAGAGATATACTGTGTTTTTTAGTCATAAAATTCAATATTTTGCCAGGTGTGGTGGCACACACCTTTAATCCCAACTACTCAGGAGTCTGAGGCAGGAGCATCTCCAGTTTGAGGCTATCTTGGCAATTTAGTGAGACCATAACTCAAAATTGAAAGGACTGGGGATGTAGCGTAGTGGTAGAGTACTTACCTAATGTGTGAATCCCAGTACCACAGAAAAAAAAACAAACAAAAAACAAAGACAATATTGTTAGAATGTCAGTTCTCATTACATTTATCTGTAGATTCAACACAATCCCAATTAAAATCCCAGCAGGCACTTTTGAAGAAAAGGACAAGCTGATTCTAAAATTCATATGCAAATATAAAGAAGCTTAGATTAGTCCAAACAGTTTTGAAAAAGAAGAAAATTAGAGGCCTAACATTATCTGACTTTAAGATTTATTATAAAAAAAATTTATTATGACTAATCAAAATAATGTATTATTATAAAAGATAATGGAACAGAATAGGGAGTCTAAAAGTAGATCCACACAGTTATGGACAGTTGATTTTCAAAAGAGGTACAAAGACGGTTTGGTGGAGAAAGGAAAGTTTTTTCAACAAATGGATATCCATATATAAAAATGAACTTCCATCCATGTCTTTTTCCATAGACAAAAATTAACTTAAAATGTACCATTGATCTAAATGTAAATTCTAAAATTATAAAACTTATATAGGAAAGAATATAAGAGAAAAATCTTTGTGACCTTGACTTAGCTGAAATTTTTTAGATATAGCACCAAAAGCATGAATCATGAAAGGCAAAAAAATGACAAATTGGATTTCATCAAATATAAAACCTTTGGCTCCTCTCAAGATGTTTTTTAGGGGCTGGAGCGGTGGCTCAGTGGTTTTGGCGCTTGCCTGGCAAGCAGGAGGACCTGGGTTCAAACCCCAGCACCACGTACACAACTGAGTGTTGGAGCAACGAAGGCCATGTGAAAAACTAAATAAAGTTGTTTCTCTCTTTAAAAAAAAAAAAAAGAAATTTTTTAGAGAATGAAAAGGTAAAATACAAACTGGGGGTAAAATATTTGCAAATCACAGATTGAATAAAAAGTACTTGGATCTAGAATAAGAATGCTTCCAATTCAATGAAAGAAAACAAAGCAAAACCTCCCTCATTGGGAAAATGGTATAAGGTCTGATCAGAAATTTCACCAAATAGTATGTATGAATGGCAAATAAGCATATTAAAAGATATTCGATATTATTAGTCATTAGGAAATGCAAATTAAAACCAAAATAATACAACCACTATAAAAAGGCTAGCCCATACCTAATGTTAACCAGGACATAAAGGATCTGTAACTCTCTTACTCTGCTGGTAAAAATGTAAAATGTATAGTCATATTGGAAAGCAATTTTGCGATTTCCTAAAAGGTGAAATGTGTGGGGAAATATGATTTAGCTATTCCTCTCCTAGGTATTTATCCAGGAAAATTAAAGCATGTATCCATATAAATACATACACACAAATGTTCACAGCAGCTTCATTTTTAATATCCTGAACTGGAAACAATACAAATGTCCATGCACACTTGAATGTGGAAACACATAGTGATACAAATTACACGCATTAGAATACAGATTAACCATCCTTTATATGACAGTCCAAAATTTGAAGTCCAGAACTTTTTGAGTGCTGACAAGTTGTTCAAAAACTTTCTGATTTGGGAGCATTTTGGATTTTGGATTTTTGAATTAGGGATAAATAACCATGAAAGTTTCTGTAGATATTCAGAAATCTGAAAAACTCCAAAATCTGAAACACTGCTGGTTCCAGGCATTTCAGATCAGGGATATTCAACCTGTAGTACTTAGCAGTAAAAAGAATGAACTGTTGATACACAGAACAACCTGGATGAACTTCAGAATAATTATGTTGAGTTAAGTAAGCCAAACCGAGGAGTATATGCTGGATGGTTAATTTATAGAAAATTTAGAAACCTTAATTTACAGTGTTAGAGGGCACTACAGATTGGAATAGGGTTGAAGAGTGAGGAGATATGGGAGGGAATCATTACAAAGGGACCAAGGAAACTTTGGGGGGTGATGAGTGTGTTCTTTATCTCAATTGTAGTGATGCTTTTGTTTGTCAGAAATCTTGCCAGGTTGGCTGGGCATGGTGGCATACACCTGTAACTCCAGATACTTGGGAGGCTGAGTCAGTAGGTCGTAATTTCAAGGTCAGGTTGGGCAATTTAGTGAGAATTTGTCTCAAAAAAATGAAAAGGTCTGAGGGTAGCTCAGTGATAGAGTGCTGCTGGGTTCAATCCCCAGTATCCCTTCCATAAATACCAGGTTGTACCCTTGAAGTAGGTACAGTTTGTTTCTATGAAACTTCAATAAAGCTGTTTAAAACAAAAAATCCACTTTCTTTAAGAAGAGAATGGAATTATGAAACTCAGAGTTTTAATCAGTCTAGAAGAGATTGTTAGAATTCAAGAGGAGGTTGGACCTGCCTGGAGACACCAAGGTCTGTCACTGTAAAACTTTCCGTGACCTTCCCTTTGCCTCCAGGTGAACAGAGTGAAGTAAAGTCTTTACTCAAGACTAGGGAGGTGAATTCTTAAAGCACAAAATTGAGTGACAAAAATTAAAGATTTCATGAATCATTAAGTTATCTAGCTTTTTAAAAAAAGCCTTGACTCTGAAAGCATAGTAACAAATTCTGCCATTGGCTGAGTGTCTATATAGTATATGAAGAAGCATTTCTTTTTGTTTATTATAAATTTACTAGCTATTAGAGTATCCTATTGTTCTTATATTACACTAGTAAATTCTCTTTCCTTTTCTCTTAGAGAAATAAATATACAACTGCAGCATGCATAATGATGTTTAGACTAATGTTGTTACCAGCCAAAAAACAAATAGCAATGTGTTGTCAGCTTCCTGGATAGAAATGACATAAGGGACAGACTGGTTTTATCATCTCTCAGATCCAACTGGTAGATGATTGCTGTGATATTGCTAAGTTGGAAAGGAAGAAAACACAAAACTTAAATATGTAGAGAAACTCAGGTAGAAATAAAATGATTTGCATTTTCTTCCTGGGTAAGATCTAGATACAGATCCTTGGAAGTTTGGTGTTGTTTTAGAAAAGTCTACAAACCTACCTCTCTGAAAAAATCATTATTAGCATTTAATCCCTATTGTATTAAATACTGTTTTGTTACTTGATATCTATATCATAAGCTGGTTTGAGATGATCCTTTAAAGATGATGGAACAACACAAAACTAAAACTCTTAATAGACAAATCAGTTCAGGAAGTAACAATAAAATGGCTCTTTAAAAACCAAAGACTACACATTGACCTGTACTTTAAAAAAAATTGATCTTTGCAAACAATTATACTTGCAAATTAAACTTTCATCTGTGCAGTGTGAAATGGGTTCTCTGACTAAAATTAGTCTTTAAACTTATCTCCCTTCAGATTACCCATTATTATGAACATGATTTTCAACTATGAAAGTATATTGATAATGGTAGGCGAAACTATGCTCTAATAACAAAAATAAAGATTCAGTAACTTAACATAACAAAAGTCTATTTCCTGTTGACATTAGACATCTATCAGAGATCAGGGATTCTGTTCCACACAGTCTCTCAGGGACATAGACTGATGGAAGCTCCACTACCTTATAGCTAGGTAGATATGCCATCTAGAATGTGGAGCCTTTGTCACAGGGGAATGCAGAGTTGGAGAGTCATGCACTAGCCTTTAAATTCTTCATATATTCCTTCACTCGTATCCCATTAGCCAGGACCAACAACCCTGCTCCACCTAACTACAAGTTAGCTGGAGAATTGTGGGGAGCTCTTGAATATGCAGTGATAAATAAATGTCTTTGCTATGAAAGGATGGTCAGATTTTTACATAACATTAACTCTACTTTGCCTGGCATTTTTGAAATAGTACCTTAAATAGAAATTTTCATGTCATACAATTAAAATATTTAACTGGTAAAGATGCTTGTAAAATTACTTATCTATCACACTTAGATTTTTTCTTTTGTTTTCATTTGTTAGTAAGGAAAAGAGGGAATATATATATATATTGTCCAACTTACCATTATTGATATAAATGGTAAATTGCCAGTTTCCATTTTCCAGATAATCAAAACGACCTTGCTTATAACCTTAAAGTGAAATTCTGTGCATATGTTTACAGTAATATGTTACTATAGGGCTGGAGCAGTGGCTCAGGGGTAGATGCTTTCCTGGCTGTGTGAGGACACAGGTTTGATCCCCAGCACCACATACACAACTAAGTGTTGGAAAAACAAAAACGAGATGAAAAAATAAGTAAAATTGTTTCTCTCTCAAAAAGGAAAGAAATAAGAAATGTGTAACAATAGTAAAAATGTGTTTTGAAAATTGTTAAAGATTTCAGATTCCTTTGAATAGGAGTTTCTCCAGTTAGGGATCGCTTGATTTTTTTTTTTTTTTTTTTTTTTTTTTTTGCTGAGTTATATTTTCCTACCAGTAAAACTAAATAATTGAGAAGGAGATGCTTACATCCTGCTAGAAGTGTGCTGGGCTTTGTTTAGGCTGTTTCCTAAGTCTTTTGGTGGAACCAATCAAATGTGAAAGGGATCTCGGGTGGCAGTGGCAGGATCTGTTGGTTCCTTTGCATTGGTTGGAACATCAGGGGGGTGTTCATACTTGGATCATCAAATCCAAGGATACCCAATCTCAGTTTAGCCAATCATATTGGCTTGTTACCTTGTAAACTCTCAAAAAAGGAAGGAACTTGTTTTGCTGCTAGAAAATGAAAATAAGCAAAGAGAATCCCCAGAATGGTTTTAGGTAAAATGTGACTTACCAAGAAACAAGTATTTTAATATACTGTTTTGAATGGCCCCTTCCTGCTTGACATGCTGATTGCCTGTCATGGACACTCTAAAATGTGGCACTTAAAGCTTCCACCATGGGCTACAGTGGTTTCTCAGTGATTACAGCACTTACCTGGCATGCATGAGGACATGGGTTTGAACTCTACTCTAGCACCATGAACCCAATGAAGTGTTGTAGGAGCAACGAAAGCCATGTGGAAAAGTAAATAAAATCGATTCTCTCTCTCATTGTCCCTTTCTCTTACGAAAAAAAAAAAAAAAGGAAAAGAAGAGAAAGAAAAAGCTGCTGTGAGACTATAGTCTCCTTAGGGTGCCTTGTGTGCTCTCATGTCATCTTCCCTCACATACTGTGCTTGTGTGAATCCACAGTGTTTAAGTACCAGCCACTGAGATTTGTTAGATACAGGTATGGAAAAGGCCTGATCTGTGTACTTGTAGAATTTGTAGGCCAGGTGGGGGAGAGGGAAACATGCAAAATCATATGTCAGTGTAATGTTGGGATGCTTAAGAGCTTGTTCCTGAATTCCCCTATTTTTTCTATCTGAACTCCCCTTTCTTACACAAATATGTGCTTTTAGTGCTCAAATTTATCTCTTCAGTCCAGGCCTCTCCTTTGTGTTCCAGCTATTGACTTGAAGTGTCTAATGGGATATCTTTTAGGCATTTCAAATTTAACATGTCCCCAAAGAAATCTTGATTTTTCGGTCCTCTGATCAGTTGTTCTGTATCCCAGTAAATGTCACTGTTCTCCATCCTGTTCTTTCATCCCCAAGCCTAGGAATTATCCTTGGTCCTTTCATTTTTCTCACTGTCCCTGTTTTAATCTGTTGGCTTTAACTCTGAAATACATCCTGAGTCTGTCTGCTGCAGCCCACCTGCATCGCCCGACTTCAGTTGACACCGTTGCCTTTTGCCCGGACTGCGGTAGCCTTGTGACTGGTCTTCCTGCTGCCTTTCAGGGAATTCTTCATGTGGTACCTGGATAGATCTTTAAGTTAAGGAAGATCAGGTTTCTCTCTTTGCTTAAAACCCTTCAGTGATTTCACCTTCAGACGCCCTTAAGTCTTATAAGACCTTAAATGGTCCTGTCCTTTTCCTCTACTTCTTCATCTCTTACCTCATTGCCCCCCTCACTGAGCTTCAGCCACATGGCCTCCCTTCTCTTCCTTGAGCTTGCCAAAGCTTTTTCCCATCTCGCGGCTTTTGCTTTGCTCTTCTCTCTCTACCTGGATATTCTTGTTCCTGGGTTCTTACTGTTTGTTCCGCAACTTCAATACCACTTTCTCAGAGAACCTCTCCTGATAACCCTGACTTTATCATGTCACTGTGTCCTCCATGGTGCTTGTTCTAGTGCCTGCCATATAATTTTATGAAAGTCTCTGGCAAATGATTTGAGCCAAGGAATTATTTTTTTAAAAAAAGTTGATATTTGAGAAAATATGTAAAAAAAGACATAGAAAATATTTGCAAATCATATATATGGCACACAATTTGTAGGCAGAATATATAAAGAACTTTCAAAATGCAACAATAAATAAACCCACTTTTTAGAAAAGGCCTAAGATTTAAACATATGTACTTCATCAGAGATGATATTCATTCAGCATCTAAGCACATGAAAAGATTGCTGACATCATTAGTTATTGATGAAATGCAAATTAAGACCATAATGAGACAACAAAACTATGATAAGATACCTCTGTATACCTATTAGAATGATTTTCACAAAACAACCTGTGATACCAGGTCTTGGCAAGGACACAGGGAGCACTGGAATTCTCATATGATACTGGTGGGGACACAAAATGGTACAGCCACTTTAAAAACCAGCTTGATGGTTTCTTTTTTTATTTTTTATTTTTGAGCAACCTTACAAGATTTTAACAAAACAATATAAAATGTGTATAAGATGTGTATTGATGGTTTCTTATAAAGTAAACATACACTTACTATCCAGCTATTCTGTTCCTTATTCAAATGCAAACTTAATTTGATACAGAAGCCTGAATAAGGGTATTTATAGTAATGTCATTAATAGTTGACTAAAACTGGGTATAACCTGAGTACCTCTTCAGTTGGTAGATGAATGAGCAAACTGGTTTATCTGTATTGTGGAATACTACTCAGGAATGAACTATAATAAGTACAACAGCATGGTTGAATCTTGGATGCTTCATACCAAATGAAAGAACCAAGATTCAAAAGATTACATGCAGTGGGATTCCATGTAAATGTCATTCTGTAAAAATCAACTATATCAATGGAAGGACAGATCAGTGTTTTCCAGGGATGGAGTTGGTGAGAATTTTACTACAAAACAGTAACTCAAGGGCATGTTTTAGGGTGATGGAGCTATGTTGTGGTTATTGTGGCAAGTACTTGAGTCTATGGGTTTTTTTTTTTAACAGTAAATTTAACTATCTATAAATTTTAACATAAGATGAAAAGAAAAAGATCCTGGGCAGTATTAGGTAAACTTTGACTTTGTTTGTTTCATAGTGATTATATTGCTGCCAGACCAACAAGTACAGTTTTTGTTCTTCTCTGTAGTAAAGATGTGTCTGGTTATAGGAAGTTATGGTTTCTTTTGGGCAATCCAGATGGTAATGACATTCTTTAAGCTAATGTTGCTGTATCAATTTTCATCATTTTTAAAATTAGCATTTGTTAAATGAGTGCAGTTTCATGTTAATATTAGTATAATTTTGTACTAATGATGCTTTTTAAAAACCACCATGGAAATATTTTCAACCCGAATTTTCCTAAGAAAGGGATCATTTCCATGCTTTATAGCCCA
>PVKS010013469.1:19672-50872 GCA_004027875.1 Aplodontia rufa | reverse complement strand
TATTCCTACACTAGATACCCATTTAACACATGAGTTCTTCTGGGGGAAACTGCATTAGATGAAACCCATAGTAGCTTATCTATGTGTTAGCATTACCCCTGGTTATCAAAGTTTATACACATTGATTGCTACAGTTTTGACAATGTTTCCCCCTCATCTGTATCCTGTATGGCAATATACTTCTAATAAATGTGGAAAAAAAAATGAAAACTTGGTTCAGAAATACATACCCAAATGCTTAAGTTTATGCCTTCAGGTTGACAAATCATTTCCTACTTGACATTAGATTAGATTAGAAAAACAGCCCAAAGTTGGGGATGTGATGAATCACATTGTTTTTCCTTCTAAGGAAGCCGAGGATTTAGTCTAATTAGTCTAGTCAAAACAGTTCTTCTTTCTGGTAATTGTCTGCATGTGCTACTCTCCTGGAGTGTCTGACAGCAATATTTATTTAATCTTTATAGCATTCTTGTCTGCAGAGCCAAATTAATGGGGATTCAGCTTGACAGCTGCCTGGGACATCAGTTCATAAAGCACATTACAACATCCCTAGAATAAAGCCCAAATACAGTGCTGCTTAACTCGGCTTTCCACAGGAGGCTACTAACCTAATTGGCAAAAGGAGCAACATGCTCAAGTGGAAATTGGGAAGACACTTCTCCAGTGCTGAACTTGCTCAGTTGAGTTATTCTGCAAAGAATAATTGCAAATTGCACATTGCGATTACAGACTGCTCCAGCAGCCTTAAGACAGGCCAGCTAACGATCACTTGAGGTGCTGATGCTAAAAAATAAAAAGGCTAGGGATGGAGCTCAGTGGCACAGTGCCTGTGTTCAATTCTCAGTATCAAAAAAAAAAAAAAATGGTGAAAGGTAGGATGTGATTTACCAACCTGAGAGCCAAAACAAAAAAAGAAAATTTAACAAAAATATATTCTATCAATTAAAAAGAGATGTTTGGACCCCTACTGAATCAATATTAAGGTAGCACATAACGAATGTCAAATTGAAGGGTAACTCCAGACTGTTGGGCTGTCCAAGATTTCCCCACATCATTCCAGCCTAGTGTCTGATTTAGGTACTGATACATCCACTTCATCCCTAACACAACAGAATTACAATAGCTGAAATCTCCAAGAAATTATTTTCAAGGAATAATTCTGTCAGAATACTGAGAGTATTTCCATCCTGGCTACTTGGAATTTAACAATTTCCATAGCCTAGAATTGTTGAAAACTGTCTTTTTTTTTCATCCTTCCTTGTTTTTATTTTTTGTTTCATGATATAAACTCACAGATGCCATGAAACAGAGATGGGTAATAAAACCACTAGGCCGTAGAATCAAGATCTTGAGAGTTTGAAATGAACTGGAAAAGTAGAGTTTAACAAAATTAAATACAGTAGAAATAGGTGAACCTATTTCAAGCCTTAACACTGGGTTTAAAAAGGAGAACTTCCATCAGTTTTTTCACCACTGTGATCAAAAGCAATGGTAAGAACAATTAGAGGAGAAAGTTTATTTGGGGGCTCCCAGTTTCAGAGGTCTTAGTCCATAGATAGCCAATTACATTGCTCTGGACCCAGGATGAGGAAGGACATCACAGTGGAAGAGCGTGGCCGAACAGGACTCAGGACGTTTCACCATGAAGGTGAGGGGGGGAGTGGGAAGGAGGGGCACAGTCCTCAACAAGGATAAAATACACATACCCTAAAGTCATGCCCCAGTGACCCAGCCCCTCCAGCCACACCCTACCTACCTACAGTTACCACTCAGTTAATCCCTATCAGGGGATTAATGCACTGATTGAGTTAAGGCTCTCAAAACACCTCTAAACCTTCTTGCATTGACTCACACGTGAGCTTTCAGGGGATATCTCATAGCTAAACTGTAAAAAGGAGGAAGGAAAAAATATAGAATAAAGGCAGTACAACTATCATGAAAAGAAGAGTTTTCATGTACTGTGGCAAAATAAAGGAGGATAATGCAAAATATGGGTATTAATATCATTTGAGGTTATAGACATTGCTAAAATTCTGAGGAGAGGGGTCTGTGACTGCTTTTAACTTAAAATGTACATATAAACCAAATTTGGGGTTCAGTTTCATGGTGTCTATGGATCCAGAACCTCAGATGTAGATCCCTAAAGTACTCACAGAGCTCAGATTAACACACTGCATTAACAGAATAATCTTAAATTTCACATAGATAAGGGCTCCATAATTACACACAAGATGACCCTGGGCACATTACTTTAACATCATTAGCCTTAGAATTCGCACAGACAACTGTTTCAGTAAGCTTTTTCATCTCTGTGACCAAAACTGCTGATAAGAACAACTTCAAGGAGGAACAATTATTTTGGCTTATGGTTTCAGAGATTCAGTCCATGATCAGCTGACTCCATAGCACTGGCCCCAACATGAGGTTGAACATCATTGCAGAAGGTGTGGAGGCGGAAAGCAGCTCAGGGCTTGGAAACCAAGAAGCAGAGACGAACAAGAACTCCACCCACCAGTCATGCCCCCAGCGACCTACCTCTTCAGTCACACCCTACCTGCCCAGCTACCTCCTAGTTAATCCACATGGGTAGATTAATCCACTGATAGGTCACAATTCCATGATCCAACCATTTCACCTCTTATTGTTCCTGCATTGTCTCACACATGAGTTTTTGGGGAACACTTCATATCTAAACCATAGCAGCAACACAGGTATCTTGTGGCGTAGTATGGCTAGAATAAGATCATTTTAAAAAGAAATTGAGGAAGTATTCTCTCAATGGTAGATCATTATGGAGAAGATGGTAACATGGAAAAAGGAACCAAAATATGGTGCAACTGCAAGGGGAGTTACATGGAGCTAGAATTTTGTTCAATTTAGATTTAAAAAATATTCTCATAAAATTGACTTTCTTCTGAAATCTTGAGGCACCCTTCACTAGAGACAGTTGACAGGAAACTAAGTAAAAAGACTGTAATAGTATAGACATAAGAGACAGAGGGCAGGTGTAGTCAGCAGGTCCCCATGCAGTCTGAGCCAATTTGACAGGTGGTCACAGCATGGTGGGTGGCAGATGTGTCAAGAACACGTCACAAAGAAACCTACCAGTTAGCCAGAGCTCTGTCTCCAAGTTCATCTTGATACTAAGCACAAGTATTTGTGATTTGTCAACCTTCTTATTAGGTAGGTGAGATCAATACATTCCTATCCATAGGAGTGTAATAAATATAAATATCCCTCAGAGCGATATGCTTGTGATTGAGATCATTGTAAATTACTAGAAATAGATGATTCTGCAGTAGTTTCTGCTCATAAAGTTTGACTGCTTTTGGCTCCAAATAATTTTTCAACAGTTCTCTTACATAATGGTATAAAGAAACTTCCATGGAAAATGTAATTTTCCATAAAAGGGAAGAAATAGAAACTAAAGGATTCAATGTTCACCCAAGGTCACTTTCTGCACCGAAGTTTTCAGATTCAGTATTCCTTCTAAAGCAAATAAGAATTCTAGAATAAAGAAGTCAGCGGGAGTGTCTATGAACGGAAAGGGTGTTTTGAATATATTCACGACTCAGGCACTGTACTGGAAGGGTGCTGGCAAATCTGTCACACACTGTGAACGCATTCTTCAAATCACAAAGCTGTTCTCTGTGGCAACTCTTAGGAAGCAGCCCTGTACAGTATATCCTTGTGAGGCAGTCTCAGGGGCAGGGAGGGGGAAGTTATGAAGTTGAGGTAAAACCAGGAATAAGATAGATGCATCTGGGTTATCAACTGTCATGTAAGAAAATAAAATAAACCCAGAAAATCAAGCTACAGAAGATTCCTAAGCTTGTACTTTCCAAAGATGAATATTGCTACTTATGATCCAGAAAATGATTGTGCTTGCTAATCAAATAACATAGGGGTTCTGTTGGAAAGCAGTAATTAGCTGATTCTTGGCAATGGCGTATCATTCGAAATCAGGCGCGCTACTTGAATGGAATACCAACTTCAAATGAGATGACTACATTCTCCATTCTCAGCATAGCTGCCTAGAAGCACATACATCAGCAGCCTTGTGAGCCTCCTGCCACCCTACTCCAATTCTCTAAATATTACATTTTTAATGACGACTGAGAGTCCTCACCATATCAGGTCTTAGGGTGTGTTGACGGAGCTGCTGTTAATGCTATCACAGGAATCCAGAAAGAAATACTAAGGTTTGTTTTGTTTTGTTTTTGTCCTCCTCCTCATCTGCAAAGCCATGCTTCTTGTCTAACTGTATGCTTTTTTATGATTAAAAAATAAAGCAGAAATCCCTGCTCCCCATGTTTCTTACCTCTGCAAACAACCAGTTTATTATTTTACTTTTCCTTGCTAGCATGAATGGATTTTTGTTCCTAGCAGGGGACTCATAAATGCCATTTTTAATTTCAAATACTGTATAGGCAAATGTGTCCTCTTGTGCACTTATGAGAATGACTGAGTGCTTGCGTGAGCCACGCTCCCTATGGATGATCCTGTGGAAGAACAGTCTATTTTGAGTAAATAACCCACCAGGCTGGAGACACCAAGAAACCCAGAGTAACTGGATCAGAAAATGGCAAATCAAGAGTATCCACAGGATACCCGCGCTAAAAGGTAGGAGATATCCTTATTACTATTACAGCCGTGCGCTAACAGCTTTCACTTACACAGTGAGATGCACAGAGGGCAGGCATATTGCTCCAATAGTTTTGCGCATTATTCCGTTTAATCTGCTGGATGATAAGCTGCTAAAACATGCTTTTCTGGTTCTAGACCTGGGGAAAGGCATTTCTCCTCTTGGTAGCTGATGTTATTCTAGGTGTGTGGGCATTCTTTGTGCTGGGCTATGGTATGGTTTTGTGAATCAAGAGGATCTTAGAAGTCTAAGTCCAACTAATAGTTGATGCTTGAGCTGCTCCTAATGATTTCAGCCCCAGTTTTCAGGGTAGCTGTTAGGGGTGCAGCCCCATTAACTACCAAAACCATTTACTCCAACTTTAGATCATTCTTAGGATAACGGGTATCAGGAGGTGTCCCTCGAATTCTCTGCACATGTGGCATGCAAAATCATCTTTGAAAACATACCCACCTTTACCATTTTTTTTCCAGATCCACTCTTTTTAAAGGAAGATTTGCCCTCAATGGTTCCCCTGAGTTGTAAAATGAGACTGAGCAAGGGCTGTCTTATATTATTCTGCAGGCACATCTCCCACTTCAAGCTGCATTAGTCAGTGGTGGATAAGGGCATAAATATGCATAAGGAGATTGGGCTCCTGTGAGAAGAAAATGCCCTACGTTCTGTGACTTGAAATTGGTGAAGCTGTGTGGACCAAACAGCTTTCATTTAACACACACACAAATCCACGTACACAATTTTTTTTGACACCAGCCATTGGAAGAACTTTCCGTCCCTCTCTGACTTCCATATATCCTTCAGTTATCAGGTTGCTTTCCCGAGATGTTGCTTTCCTCAGCTCAAGCCTCTTTCTTTCCTGAAATCGCTCTCCTTAAGACAGGCTTAGTGTTCATGTCACATTGGCCTACTTCTCTGAAGCACTCTTGTTGGTCTGAATCTCCTTTTTAAGTTCTCTTGCACAAAACCTATTTCAGAAGCCCCACTCTGGGTAAGGACTACTCTTTTCCTCTCTAGAACAGTGAAGAAACATTTCCTTTCCTTGTGCCATAATCCAGGCTTATGTCCAAGTAACCCAGGAATGCATGCCTTGATTACAACTTTTGAGTTCAGAATCAAGACCACAAAACCATTTTGAGGAACCACCGCATGCTTTTGCACTGTTCTCCCTCAGTCCTGCATTTTATAATAGGTGTCAGAGTCTCTACCAGGTTGAATCTTATCAGAGTCTGTCTCCTCTTCTGGTGTCTACCCTCTGGGCATTCCAAATCTGCCCTTCAGTATATGCCAAAGCTCTCAAGAGGAAAGTCTAAATTAAAAAGAATGAAGCAGCACCAGCATTTTCAGTCAAAGAAGACAAGGACATCTTCCTGATTTAGAAGTGGCATGGCTGGTCTGACTTGGGGATTCTTTGTGTCCACAGATCTCTAAAGTAACCAGACCCATGCCTCCAACTCCTCTTAACAAAATGTTCAAATTCTTTTTTTTTTCATTTTTAAAAATTTATTATTTTTTATTGGTGCATTATAGTTTTACATAATGATGGGATTAGTTGTTGCATGTTCCTAGATGCACACAAATATGTTCAAATTCTTTAAGGGGCTACTCAAGGAAACATGATAAAGCTGACAGAGCAGACTTGTAAGAGATTTAAAACATTGGAAAATTTGAATAAATACACATTGAATGGCTAAATTGTGAATCCTAATTTCACATTTTCTATGCTCTCATCAGCATTCCTTTTTGATTGATTTGATCACTAGCAGAGTTACTGAGCATTTACAATGTACGAGGTGCATGCTAGACTGTGAGGCTACCAGAATAAACCAATCAGGGGTCCTGTGTTCAATCAACACCCAATCTGGCCAGAGTGGGGGCAATCCAAAAGAGGACAGCCAATTAACATTCAACAGTGTAAACCATAAGAGCACAAAGGAAAAAGAGCACACTTTGCTCAGAGTTTACATGCAGAGGTGGGGTCAGGAGCAATGTCATTCTGAAGGACAAGTCAAGGTTTGGTGAAGAGGAAGGGACAAGGATGTTCTATTGAAGGATGCGACAGGAAGAAACAGTTTACCAGGTGAAGAGCAGGACTTTTAGCATAGACTAAATGAAGCTACCTAGGACACATGTTGAAAGATGAGATACGACAGGAAGACAGAGGTTGCAGACCTTCGTGTGCCAGTGCGTAGGATTTACACTTCCCCTACGAGGTCATCAGCAAAGAAGGGCCTGGTGACCCACAACATCAGCTCTATATTTTAGCACGATCACTCAGAGACAGGAAGAGAAATGCACCAGGACAGCAAATATTACAGCAGGAAGACAATTTTAGAGGCCACTGCAGAATCCAAGTGGGAAATAAGGGTGTAGACTTTATTTCAAAGTAGGAAAGAGTAGGATGAATTCCAAAGATAAAAAGAAGTAAAATCTATATAATTCTAAAAACTTCCTGCATGTAGTGGTTCATGAAGGAGCTAAGAAAGTAACCTAGGGTTATTGTCCTTCCTATTAGAGACATGGGCAAGGGGAGAGACTTGAGTTGTTAAGAATGAGACTCATGAGAAACTTGTTGGCCATGCTGAAACAGAGGTAGAAGGAAATTAGGGTGAGGACATTGGGAAGACAGTTGGAACTCAGATGAAAAATGTGGGCTATGACACAGAAATTCAGAACACCCATAGGCAGCCTGGAAAAGAGTCTCAGAGAAGAGGAGGAGTGGATTGGGAGATCAAAAACTTCTGACTCCAGCTGGTCCTAGTCACAGGTCCGTTCCTTAGCAGTCCCTGGACACAACCAACAGCAAACTGTACTTCCTCATGTGCCATCAGACCCTCACCCCCACACTTGTGCTAATGAAGGCTTAGAAATCACTTTTCTCTACATTTGTTGAAAAAGACACAACAGAGTAGATTGGCCCCCTTTCTGAATCCTGTGTTTATGTCTTTCCACCAGTTACCTATAGGAGCAGACCAAGCCCATTAAAAACCCCTAACCAACAGACAGCCCTTGGTTCCCCTTACCTTCAGAAGCTCTGTTTTCTTTCTTCCTATTGCTCTAACAAATCCTGTTACTTTGTTCTCATCCTTATTTCTATGGATTTCATTCTTCAAATTCTCAGGACAAAGAACCCAGCCAACCATGCCCCACATTCCGGTAGGGTTAGAGGTTATCAGCAAACAGTAGCTCAACTCATTGGTGCAACTGGGATTTCTTGGAGACTACACAGAAGACAGCACAGCATAGAATCCTGAGGGTTTCTAATGTTAACTAAGGATCCCTACACAGTTTTCTCCATAATATCAAAAAATCTGTTTTAGTCAAGTAATGAAAAACAAGAATGCAAAGAAAAAAGTTATACCAGGGGTGATTATGAGGGACAAAGATGAAAAATAAGCCAAGTAAGCTGTTAAAATAATTTTAACAGAAGCACACTGCTCTGTAAACAACAGGGAAGTTTTTTAGTTTAACCAAGAAAAGAAATATAAAAAAATACTTTTCCAACTCTTTCACTATTCCTGAAATATGCAATTCTCTTGGTCTGTGGTTTGTTTTGAAATATTTTTTAGACATGGGTAGAATTTTGACTTTGCAAAAAAGAAAATCAGAGGAGATTCACAGGTAAATGTCAAATAGCAGAACACTGAAATGCTGAGACAAGGTAAAACAGGACATGAAAGGAACATGGGTGTCCCAGCTATGGGTACCAGGTGCCACTAATCTCTTGGCATTAGATGTCACAGGTGAATGCAGGTCTTATATTGCATGTTCTCCATTTTTTAAAAAAATGAATTAAAAATCATGATTTTATATATTTTTGGGGAGGGGTGACAAATCAAAAATATTAGGATGCCCAACCTAGACCAATATTTCAAATTAAATATCTATGTTGGCACTAGACTTCAGTGAGCAAGTTCTGAAAAATTGTTGTTTGGTTTCCCCCAAACTCTTGGGGCTGGGTTTCACATATCACTGAAGTAATGACATACTTCAAGCACAAATCCAATGGGAAATATTGCACCTCCCTGATGTGGATGATCTATGTGACAGGAAATACATACGACCCTCTGCCTTCTTTCCACCAGATCCCAAGGTGATTTCACATACTGTGGTCATCGGGACAGGTTTTCAAGACAGGCATCTGCTGAGAGTTTGTCACCGTGATTAATGAAAGCAGAGTGAAATGCGGGGAGAAAACTTCCTGCACATCCTCCACCCTGAAGTGATTTTTTTAAGAGAGTATCTTACCACAAATTTCAATTTCACAGGTTACTAATCTTTTTTCACTGCAAACACGACAGCATTCATAATGCCCAAGCAGAGTGGAGCAACTGAAATTCTGTGTACTGTGTGGTTGCTCATTAAATTCCCCCAGGAAAAGCAGTCAGGACATGGATACGCATGGCTCAGAGGGTCTTAAAATTGGCTTGGTAGAGATTAAACATGTAACGTTTAATGGATTTTCCTTCAGGAGTGCTTTCGGTACTAGTGTGGAAATAATTCAGGTGGTTCCCACCATTTCTTTTTGAACTATCCCCAGCATTTGATGGTCATAGAGTTTGCTGTGGGAAGGCTGGATATTACTGGGAATTGCTAGAGAATTATTTTTCTAAAAAGGGGTTGGGGCTTTAGCTCAGTGGCAGAGCGCTTGCCTAGCACGCATAAGGCCCCGAGTTCGGTCCTCAGCCCCGGGAAAAAAAAAAAAGAAGAAGGAAAAAGATTCATTAAGGGCCAACTGCAAAACCAAAAATAGCCAAGGAACCAGAAACCTAAGTTCATGCTTAGAAAGCTTGCTGTCTTGTAGTTCCAGCAAAAGATCTGCTCACACACCACCCTGGGAATATTTTCAAAAGAATACATCACAATTTGTTGACTCCTGATAGGTGCAGTGTTGGAAAATTGAATGTGCCAGTCCTGACACAGATTTGAGCCTAGTCTCAAGTAGCAAAAAGCTTTTGACAATGGTTTCAAGACTGTGCCTATTGGTATGCACGGGTTTTAAAGCTACCGTTTGAATGTTGTATTAAATGTCAGCAGCCCGCGTGCATGAATTTGCAAAGCTAGAGGTAAATATGATTATTATCCTTATCTTGTGGATGAGGAATTTGAAGTTGAGAGACAGTGAATAACTTGCTCAGAGGAGTATAATCAGCCTTTTGGGATTTGTACCCAGTTCTCCCTGACACCAAAGCCAAGAATTCTAGCTACCAGACCAAACAGATCAGCACCTAGAATATTGCTTGGTACCAAAGAACTAAGAAATATCTGATAAATGAATCTAATTATATTTCTTTATCAGTAGCCATAGAATTTCTCAATCCTCCAAAAAATGCCTATGACTGAAATATGAGTCAGTACCATATTTCATAAAAGAAAGCCATGATTTATAACACCACGCATTAGTTAGTATCTTTATCTTTCAAAATTATACATGAAGCTTTCATGATTTTTGTCATGCCTTCCACAAACAAGTATTCCTAAGCCGAGTTACATTCAGAAAATAATTATCTGGTGTTCACAAAGGAACACACAGACTGTGAGAGTTAATAGGCTTCCTGACCTTGGCCCAATCAGCCAGCCTTCGCTGGCTATCAGTAGCTGACACTGTCTCAGGAGGGTGTGCCTATGGGGATGGCATTCTGCACTTCTCTGATTTGGGAAAATGAAGTGGTTTGACATCAGTGAGTCAATAAAGGAGTCTTTGTTCGCTGTTAGTCTCAAGCAACATGGAGCCAGGGGAGACGTAAGAAGCCAAAAGCTGGTGGGGCATAAGGACTGTGGTTAGGTGAGCAGACTAAAACTGCCTGTACGGGCTACCAGGGACCAGGAATATGTATGTTATGTGTGTTATATGTGTATGTGTATGTGTGTGTGTGTGTGTGTGTGTGTGTGTGTGTGTGTTTGAGAAAAGAGAATCAATTTTATTTAGTTTTTCATCTGGTTTTCATTGTTCCAACACTTAGTGCTAGGGTTTGAACCCAGGTCTTCATGCCCACCAGGCAAGCTCTATAACCACTGAGCAACCTCTCCAGCCCAGGAATGTGGTCCTTAAAACTATAACTTGGAATCCAACCCTAAAAAGATCTTTAAATAGCTCAGTCTTCTAGTTTAGACATACATGGGAATTTTCTCTGGTTGGCCAATAGAGCTTTAAACATAGTAAATGCTCAGTAAATGTTTGTCAGATGGATGAATACTTTCCTATTCAACTTTTCTGAGAAAACATACAAGCACCAAACTGGAATTCAGCAAGTCACAGGGGCAATAGGCTTCCTGGGAGGAGTACTAAGAGTTCAGGGCCAAAGATGCCACCAGAGTTTCCAACCATTAAAGATCCTCATTAATGAGAAGATGAGTCAAGTCTCCTGGACATTTTGCTGAGATGGTGCACATTGTAAATTAAGCTGAATAACTTACCAGATCATTATAAGAAAACAGCCAACTTCAGAAATACATTCCCAAACCAACAGGCTAATAAAGCTGATTTTATTTTCAATATGTCATCTCTGAATTCTTTTGCCTTAGACTTCTCAAAAATTAGTTATTTGGGGGAAAGAATGCTAATAATAAACACTCAAAAGTGCTTTTCTGTCCTTCCAGGACAGGAAAGCAGTTGATTCAGGTTTTTACTCCAGTCAACAGGCTGGGGGCAAGAGGAAGGATCTAATAACAGCAAGTGCCAACTAAGAGTTACAGAATCCCAGTTAAGGCTAGAGATCATGGCAGGCTCTGCTCTTGGGACAAGAGGGAAGACAGATTCAGCCCTATCACAGAACCCAGCTGAAACGCAGAGGAAGGCGCAGAGGAATGACTTCCAAGACCACCCCCTTCCCATAGCTCATGGTGCCATCGTGGAATTCTACGTACCAGATCTTATAGAATTACATCTGCAATGACCCTATTCCAAATAAGGGCACATCCTGACACACTGGGAGTTCAAAGTTCCACTGTCCAGACCCGATTTGCTTTAGGAGGTCTTAGCAGCTGTGCCATTGGTCCACAGACTGAGTGGGGTTGGCAAAGACAAGCCCTTTAACTCCATCAGTCTTGCCTCTTCCTCTAGTAAACATTCACTGAAGCCCTACAGAAGTGACAGATGATACTAAACATTGAGGATATAAAGAGGAAATTGACTAAGATGCCCAGACTCACCACCTCGAAAAGTTCACACCAATCATCCAGAGAAAGAAAGACTGATACATATAAATTATAATTAGGGTTCTTTATGAAAAATTCAGATTATCTTGTGTGTGAAAAAAAGAAGGGAAGAGATAAGATTTTTTTTTAAATAGCATCTTGGGCATGAGATTTATTTATTTATTTATGTATTTTTGAGAGAGGGACAGTGAGAGAGAAAGAATCAATTTTGTTTAGTTTTTCATGTGGCTTTCATTGCTCTGACACTTCATTGTGTACATGGTGCTAGGGTTTGAACCCATATCCTCCTGCATGCCAGGCAAGTGCCATAACCACTGTGCAACAGCTCTATCCCCGGGCATAAGTTTTGATTCACATCTTATAGAACAAAAATTAATTTGATTCTGGATACAAGGTAAGAGAATGTCATGATAGCTCCCCAGGCCTGGGACAGGGTGAGTTGAGCAAGGTTTCTGGGAAGAGGAAATTGATTGGCTTGTCCAGACCTCATTTGTTTTATGAGATAATAACGTAGGAGAGGAAGATGAAAGAGAAGCTGATGGTGACACTGGGATGCTAAGTTAAGATACAGAACAATGACAGGGAGGCACTGTCACTTCTAGAACAGAGATGAGATGCAAAAAAAAGAGTATTTATGGAAGACGGTTCTGGCAGGTGTGTGTGGGATGGATTGGCAGAGGGAGGGGCAATCAGAGAGATAAGGTGGGAAGCTATTTCAGAAACTGCAAAGTTTTTGTCGAGGGTAGTGGTCCTTATTTCCAAATGACAAAGTTCTACAACACAAAGGCTGTACTTTGGAAGATCAGAAAAGCAAAATAATTATTATACTCTTTCTTACCTATCCCTTGAATCTCTTCAATCTGTAACAGATGGGCAGGAGCCTAGTTATAACCTCAACACTTTCACAGAAATTTTTATTTAGGCAGCTTGAAGTAAGATTTCTTTTGCTCATTTCCTCTTCCTCTCCCATTTAATATCAGATAAGATGATCAGAGATTGAGAAAATGTGTAAGAGAAATGTGTGTTGGGGAATCTGTAAAATATAATTTTCTATTAGGGAGCCCAGAGCCAAGGTGAACTTCATTCAATGTGTAAAAGCAGAATGCAAAGATGTCAGAGAAACTAAGTGACTACTTTTAATCATAAATGATGATTACAACAGTCCCCACTATTTGGAGAAAACTAGGCATATGCAAGACACTGTGTTGTCTGCATTTTAATTACAATGTCTTGAATCTCCACAATAGCCCTGCAAATTTGGTCCAGTTTATCTACCCAACTTTTGACTCAAGATCTAGCTCAAGATCTCAGAGTGTTTAAAAAAAACAGAATTGATTTGAACAATGGTTTGAGTCTAGCAATTATCTATATCTACTATGCCATTAATTTGGAGAGTGATAGGAAAAGCAAGTTTAGAAACTGGTAACCAACAGCTTCCCATAAGACTCTAGTGCTCCCGTTTGTGAATAAGATATTTGAAACCTACCCTTCATGATTAAGACCACTTCATTGACCTTACATTGAAGTATAGACACCAATATTTAGTGAATTTGAATACGCTGCTTGATAATGATAAACAAATCCAAGCCTAAATGTTTTATTGATAAGTCGGTTAAATTACCAACTTCTTTGAGGAAACATCAGAGATGAGTAGAATGCTACTTTAAAGATGCCATCCTGCCACACAGCATTTCTCTGGCAAGCAGTCTGTTACCTGTAGACTTGTTATAACAGACTTTTTGAAACCCTAGTGGAAATAAAGATTTATGAGGTACTGCTTTATCTTTCAAGCCTAAGTCATTTGGACTTGGTGAACTTTTTGTGAAATCAGGTCTGCAAAATTTATTCAATAAAATGTAGGTCTTTCCATTTTATTCATGCAATTCATAAATGTTGGAAATATCCTTAACCATTTAAATAATAAATCTAGCAGTCTAGATGAAAGCTTCTGACTTTATCCAGAGCTCCTTCTGCTCTACCTCTTGGCTAGTTTTCCTGGTTACCTTTTACTGATACTTCTTGTAGGGTGCCTGGCATCTTCTAGAAAAATCTTCCAGACACCAAAAGGCCCTCTCTTCCCCTTTACCACCCTTCTGTCCAACATCCGACTTAAGTCTTGATTACTGTAGCTGCTACACCATTATTAGTTTTGTATTAGGGTGATAGAGGTCCCTGCCCCTAATTATGGTGACAATGTAACTTTAAACTGGCTCAACTGGCCTCTCTCAGAAAAGTCTTTGCCTGGGTCTCTGACAGATTTGCACGGAGGTTGGCTGTGGTTTGTAACTTCCTCTGGGATGGAAAGGCACTGTGCGGCACTTATCTATGTTGCAAAAGTTTGAATTCGTGAAGGGCTTTATCCTAAAGAACAAGCAGTGTAAGAATTGCTTTTTCCGCTTTCTTTGGTAAGACTTGTGATACCGCTGTCTGGTTTGTCCAAATTTAAACAAAATCAATAAATGTTTTGTAAACTCCCATTAAATATAAAACTGAAAGACTTTTCAAGCATAGTATCCAGTATTTGTGGCACTTAAGTCCTCCGGAACAAGCTGTGCAGCTTATAAAAACCTGCTTCCTAAAATTCCTTGGGTATCTGGCCTTGTCTGTCCCTGCAGCAAGCCATGATTCAAGGAGCAAATTGAGCTCCACAGCAAAACTTCCTTGCCTATGTTTGCTTGGCCAGGGAGCAACGGGGCTGAGCGTCTAAGGCAGCTTGGTTAGATGCTAGGGCTCATGCTCTTGCCCATTCCCAGGCTCTCTCTACACAGCTTGGCATCCCAGGACTTCGCAAAATACCAGCCATGGCAGAGGATCTGAATCAGTCAAAGAAGGGACAGTAGATACCTTGGTCGGGGTGTGGGCGATGTGGGGGTAACTATGGTGTAGGAGCAAGTGCATATCATATTGCTACTTTATATGCATTTATGATTGTACAACAACTCATTTCCTTAATAAAATATAAAATAAAATAGAAAAGATATGTTTATCAAAGGCTTCAGCTTTAGCCCATACCATAGTTACTGCTTACCCACATGGGGCTCTCCAGCAATGAGTGAAAGACAATGGCCACCGAGTTTCTCCCCTACACTACCTTCTGGAGGAAAATGAAAGCAAAAATAAACTCAGAAATTTCAAAAATAAATATACATGTATATGCTCATTTCTATCTGTATCATGTGGGCATTACGGAGGAGGCATGAGAGCAGGGAGTGGATGAAGCAGAGAGACCCTGGACTAGGATTGGCCCTAACTTACTTTGTCAATATCCACGTATGCATGAATACATAACAACTGTTCCCTCCAATGTATACGACTATGTGGAACAAATAAAAATAAATAAAAAATCAAAAAGAGCAAGTCTATGACCTTAACAACCGGATCCACTCCTCAAGCTGTCCTTTTGTCTGTCTCTGCTACTCTGTTCCCATTGCTGGGCACCTGATATCCAACAAGCCCTAACCAGTTTCCTTTGCTGTTCCTACTGCTGCCTGGGGCAGACTCACCTCTATCGAAAACCAGACAGAAGACCCTCACTCAAAGCTTCCCAATTCCTATGTTTAATCAAAATCTCTGTTGCTCTTCGTAGATCTAATACACACTTAGTTCTCATTATTTAGCAATATGCATCCTTTCATTTCCCCATTGTCACAAAAAATAGAACACATTTATAATAGCTCTTCTGAATTTCATTATATAGTCCCCTTATAATTTTTCAGGGTAATACAGGGGCTGGCTGATGACAGCTCCCAAATTGTTTTCTACTGCCTGTAAGCTAAGAATGATTTTTAAAATTTTAAATGGTTAAACAAAATCAAAAGAATAATACCTGATGACACATGAACACAAAGTGAAGTCTAAATTTTGATTTCTATAAATAATGCTTTCTTGGAGCACGCTCAGTCTGTTCCCACACTGTCTCAGGCTGCTGTCACTCCTCACAGCAGAGGCGAATAGATACAAAAGAGTTGAGAGCATCACAAGAGTCGTTCTCCTTGTTCCTAACTGTACCTGGCTCATTCGTTCTTCCTCTAACAAACACTGCGGCCAAAAGACCCAGAAAATCTAAATTATTAACAATCTGGCACTTCCCAGGAAAAGTTTGCCAGCCTTTGGCATAGTAGAATAGTAATAAACTGTTCAGTGTGTGCATGCGATAAGGCACTGTCTGGCATTTCAGTTAGGTCTCTGTTTTACAGAATGGGTGTTAATTTCTTCCCACTGAAGATAAAGAGGCTGGGGCTAAAGGAATAATGAGTCACAGACCCAGGTGCAGAACTGAAAACATTAGGACTTCACAGATTATACATAGTTTTTTTCTTTTTGATGAGCTATTTCTCCATACACTTGGAAATAAATAAACATACAAACGAGTAGGAAATCACGCAGTGCCCTGGAATACATAAGTGATGTAGGAGGACAGGGAATGACAGTGGCCCTAGAAAAATACAACTCATCCAGGAAGAGTCGACTGCATCAAGATACCCTCAGTTCCTGACTTTACCTGCACAGAGTTCCATTCCCTAGAGACATTAAACAATTGGAAATCCCTTTTAGGTGGAACTTCAAAATCCCTTTTCATCACTTTTATCTGTTGATCAAATTGTCCTTTAAAAGAATAGAATTTTTTAAAGGATCATGTTGTCCCTTGAATCCCACATGACAATTTTAGAATCAGTGCAGCAAACCACAGTCTGTTTGAGCCACCTAGGGTTACTGTCTTTTATTTTCCAGGACATAAAGAATGGATCAAAGAAAAAGAGAAACAACTAAAAAAGTTCAGGCTTCCCTGCAGTATCTTTATCTTAAAAAAACTCATAGTCAAAACCAACGAGATTCTACAGGAATGAGGAAAATGCACAAAAGAAATTCAGCCGTGATAAACTGAGGAAGCCCATGCGATCATTTTTTTCAACCTACATAAATCGAAGCGTTGTGCCTGCTGCTTAGTTCTGTTTTGCACCATAGCAGTTACCAAGCTTAAACCACTGCAGAGTTAAATGAGCCTGAAGAGCAGAGTGCTATTTTGTAAACCTTGCTTCAGGACTTTCCGCTAACAAGAGCCAGCATTTCTTCATCACTGCCATCTTCTACGCTGTCTGTTAGTTTGCTTAATCCTCACAAAAGTCTTAGGAAGTAGGTAGTGTTAACATGAACCTCATATCACATATGAGTAAATAAAAGTACAAAGACCTTGTGATCTTGTCCACTGTCATTCAGTAGAGACAGAACCAGGCTGGAGCAATGGTGACTTGGAGTATGCAGGCCTGCTCCCCCGCGCTTGCCAACAATAAGTAGTAACTACCTTTTTTATTTTTTTAAGAGAAAGGGAGAGGGGGGAGAGAAAGAGAGAGAGAGAGAGAGAGAGAATATCAATTTCATTTAGTTCCTTGTGAGGCTTTTGTTGCTCTGACACTTCATTGTGTATGTGGTGCTGGGGTTCGAATCTGTGGACTCGCACATGTAAGGCAAGCACCACAACCGCTGAGCTACCGCTCCAGCCCCAGTAACTTCCTTATAATCAGAGATCTGCGTTGTAATTTGGTGACCAATACCTTAAAAATCATTCATTGTGGTTTGGGGTATCTTTTTGGGAGGGATACTGGGGATAGAATCTAGGGGTGATTTACCATTAAACTACATCCCAGCGCCCCCTCCACACACACTTTTTTATTTTGAGACAGAGTCCTGCTAAGTTGCTTAGGGCCTCACTAAATTGCTGAGGCTGGCCTCCAGCTTGGAATCCTCCTGTCCAGTCTCCAAAGTCACTGGGATTACAGGAGTGCCCCATCATGCCTAGCTTTGAGTTTCTTTTAAAAATTACAATATGTTATGAAAACAGAGTCCCCTAAAAGTCTTCTGATGAAAGCATTTAGTTTGGCAGCTCTCTGAACAAACAAGAAAATGACAGAAAAAAATTTCCTTATATTTTAAATCTTATTTAGCAGTTTAAAGATTTTAGCATTTACATGAAGATACTGAAAACATCTATGTCTATAATTTGGAAGGTAATTTGCGATCCTTAACGAAGAAAGATGATCAATATAACAGCAGATTATTATGTTTTAACTATGGCAACACTCTCACACACACACAAATCAATACAGAGTCATTAATCCAGTCAGAACTAGAGGCTACAAATGATCCAGATTGCAATGAATTTTTTTGTAATGACATTCTTCTTACAAATCTATTTGTGCAATTTTGAAATAATCAGTCCTGAGGACACACCAAATTATTCTGAGAAGATGAAAAACAAGTAAGAAAAAAGAAGCTTCACTCTCAAAAGGCATTTGGTTCAAATAAAAGAAACAGCTCTAATTTCCTTCATTGTCGTAGTCTCGTTTATTTTGCCAGCACAGAGGGACCCAATATCAGCGTTAAGAGAAGAAATGGCTAGTTTTTTATACTTTCTTTTCTACCTTGTTCCAAAACAGATTTATCAAATCCAGTAGATTATAGGGAATCATTTGCTTTGGACCTGGGTCCAGGCTTGTTTTAAGCTATGAAGCACAAATCAGGGCTCCCTGCCTCCTCACGGCCTCGTCCTGACGTGCTCCATGCCCTCCCACCACAGCCACCCAGGGCCATGAAGTCCTCTGCCCATGGACTCAATCCCTAAAACCATGAGCCAAAATAAACCTTTCCCCCTCTTAAAAAAATTAGGAACAGATTTGATGACCTCCAAGCCAAGCCACCCATTTAGTCCCTGAGGTTCACACAGGAGAACGTTGGAGATTCCAGAATGAACGTTCCATCTTTAATGTAAGATTTTCAATTCTTACTATTGTCAGTTTTCAGCTGTCATTATTGTGAGAAGTACTAAACAGAGGTTGACTGAATCTTCCAGAAAATGGCAACTTCTAAAGTAAATACAGCTTTGGAGTGACCCTCTTGTATTTAGTGAAACAGGATCACTGATTTAATACAGAGAACATAGAAATGATTTCCTCACTCCCTTCAATTATTTCAGCAAATTTCTGAGGGGAACTATGAATATCTTACAGCTCAATTTATTTTCCTAAGGTAGAATTTTAAGCTCAACAAATCCTAAAAGGAGATGCATTTTCTTTAATAAAAACAGTATAATCATTTTGTATTTCAAATTGTTTTTGGCTGCTGAAGTCTGTGTTAATGCTACATTATAGACCACTTTTATTATAATACTAGATTTAATTGTAATTGATTTATAAAAATACATTCAATAACATGGAAATAAGTCACAATTTTTGGAAGCAGAAGCAACATCAGATGCATTATCACTATATATATATTGTTCTTTTATCGTATTCTTGATGGAGCTGGATTCAAACTTGCATTCAGTATTAATTCTGTCCTGAGTAACCTCAACAACAACATGTTATGGTTTGGATGAAAGGTGCCCCACTCCCCACAAAGCTCAGTATGTGAGATAATGAGAAGACTGAGGTGAAATGATCAGGTTATAGGAACAGCCTTCACCTAATCAGTGAGTTAATCCCCTGATAGGGACTAACTGGTAACTGCAGGCTGGTAGGGTGTGGTTGGAGGAGGTGGGCCATTGGGGGACGTGCCTTTGGGGTATAGATTTTGTATGTGTCATGGAGCGTCCTTCTCTGCTTCCTGGAGCCATATCTTGAACCCCTTCCCTCTGCCACACTCCTCCGCCATGATGTTCTGCCTCTCTCCTCAACCCCCAAGGAATGGAGTCGGCCTTCTATGGCCCAAGACCTCCAAAACCATGAGTCCCCCAGATAAACTTTCGTCTCCTGAAAATCATGTTCTTATGAGGTCCTTGGGTCACAGCAATGAATAGCTAACTAAAATGCAACATAACAAGGGAGATTTGACTTCAAGTTTTCAGCCTCATGGGTTAATTAAAACCAATACTGCAGGGGCTGGAGCGGGAGCTCAATGTTTCCAGTGCTTAAGATGCTTGCCTGTCATGCAAGAGGATGCGGTTCGAACCCCAGCACCACCTACAAGGAAGTGCTGGAGCAATGAAAGCCACATAAAAAACTAAATAAAATTCTCTCTCATTCTCTCACTGTCCCTCTCTCTTTATAAAAAAAAAATACTATGAAGCAATGTTAGCTTAATCCTTTAAAACATATTAAAAGAATTTTCTTTCTAGTTATAGTTTCTATGAAACCACAGGAAAAAAATTACAAACTCTGAACAAAATAACACAAAAGCAAAGAAAAAACAACATCAAACAGGCAGATAGTGAGGGCTTGCCATCAGAGGTCAGAGCGCAGTTGATGCCGTGTGGGGTTCTACAACTTAGCCACAACCCTACAGTTTGAAGAACCAGAGCACAGAGTTTGAAGAGCCCAACATAAGTGGAAACTTGGAGGGGATCTTGGTAAGGAAGCAGCCAGAGTAGAAATTCCATATTCTAGTAATCAACTCTGCCCGCTCTCTGGCTAATCCCATTAGTGGGACTCACTCTAAGTAGCCCAGCTAGAACTGAAACTGCTGAACAGGGACCTCAGTCACTGCCAGTCACAAAGGCGATACCTTTCTGGAAGTTGAGTTTAGCCTAGTCAATTGTTCACTTTAATTTTTTCCAATATTTACCAGAACGTAAGTGAATACAGAATCTCTACAATATTGGTAAAAATCAAGGATAAAACTTGAAATTTTAGACATATGCAAAAACTGGAAAGCATGACAAAACAAAATTAATGTAGACTGACCTTAAGATCATTCAGATGTTGAATTAGTAGAAAAACAATTTAAAATAGCTAACATAACTAGGCCAAAGGTCATAAGGGAAAGTACGCACTCCATAAATGAACAAAAAGGAAATCTCATCAGAAAAATAGAAGGTATACAAAGAAACCTAATGGAAAAACTTTTTTCCTAATGGAAATTTGAGAGCTAAAAATACAATATATGAAAAGAAGATTTAATTTAATTTAATTTAATAAGATTAACATCAGAGAGTCAGTAACTTTGAGGATAAATCAATAGAAAGAATTCAGTCTTAAGAACAGAGTATGGGAAAAAGTCACCAAGAATATTCTTTAAGATTAAAGACCAGCGAATTTCACTTTTATGTATGTCTATAAGGTACTAATCTTTTAAAAAAAAGTAACATAAATAGGAAGAAGACCAATCTAGTAGAGGAAGAAGAATAGGGAAGGAGGAGGAGATGGAAAGGAGGAATACTAGAGGCTGAAGTGGAGTAAATTTTATTCTATACGTGTATGATTACCTCAAAATAAATTCCAATGTTACATATAGCTGCAATGCATTAATAAAAACTTTAAAGGAATAAAAGCAAAACAGTTTTAGCTGAATGAAGACTAAGAATGTACCATTATCAGTAGACCTTCATTAAAAAAATTATAATGGAAGGTTTAGAGAATGAAGGCAATTGCTACTTGGATCTTTAGAAAGGAATTAAGAAATGTTAAGTTTGTAGGTAAAATATAACATTACTTTTTTCCTTCTAATGGCTTTGAAATAAATATGTGGAGTAAACAATCACAGTTTTGGTTTTGGATTTATAATGTATCTAGACAAAAATAAACATACCAGCTAGAGAAAAAGGAGGAGGAGAAATGGACAAACAGCCGTACAGAAGCAAAGTCCTCTCATTTTAGGTGAAGTGGTAAGTATTAAATCTGAATTGATGTGACAAATTAAAATTAGATATTATGCTTTCTCAAAAAGAAACAAAAAAAATTGCAAAGAGGTATATTTAAAAACCAAGGATAAATGAAGTTTGATGCAAACAGCCTCCTAAAATGTCAAGGACACAAAAGTGGATATGGTAGCACCTGCCTGTAATCTTGGCTCAGGAGGCTGAGACAGGAGGATTGCAAGTTTGAGGATAGCCTTGAAAGTAAAGTGTGCTTTGGTTCAATCCTCAGTACCAAGAAACAAACAAACAAAAAAGAAGAAATGGTAGATTTTAAAATACATTCGGAGACAAGGCCAAAATTTGTTGGGTACAAACTCTGAGTGCTCATGTAGCCTCCACACTATCCAAACACTTCCGTATTGGACTCCTGGTTCCTCATGACACATAGCTGACTACATGATGTTCACTAGTGCTCAGTCACATTCAGGAGGAGGAAGGCCTGTCCTCTCCCATCGAAGGCTCCATTATCTTTTTCCTTTTTCTCTCTTTCAATCTCCCCTCCCCCAGCACTGCTGTGATTGACCGAGGGCCTCACTCAGGCTGGGCAAGCACTCTATCACTCAGCTCCACCCGGCCCTCCACCGTCTTTGATGAACCGTCCACAGTTTGATGGCGGAGCATACCAGTTGAACTCCCAGGGACTTATGCTCCTCCTCCCCCTCCCAGCATGGTAGCTGTTTCCTTTATATCACTTGGCAAAAAAACCTAGGATATGTTTGTCATTTTATTTTATTCTTTTATCTTTTAGCGAATGTGCCCTAGCACAGAAAACGTGTCCAATGCCAATAACATGAAATAGAACAAATCACAGTGCAAGCAGCTAACCTGAGGCGGGTATCAGGGACCAGACACAATTTTATGTTTTTTTTACAGGTCTTGTCTTTTCTTCTTCATCTTCTTCTTCTTTTTAAGGGGACAGTGAGAGAGAGAGAGAAATAATTTTTATTTAGTTTTGCATGTGACCTTCATTCCTCGGGACATTTCATTGTGTACATGGGTGCTGGGGTTTGAACTCACATACTTGCATATTCCAGGCAAGCACCTAACTGCTGAGCCACTGCTCCAGCCCCAGGTATTGTCTTCTTTAATCCTCATTTTAAGAAGGTAGATCTTAGACATGATACAGCTAAGGCACAGATACATCAAGCAGCTTGCCCGGGGCCATGAGAACTGCACAGCAGAGCAGGGATATGAATCAAGAACTGCAAAAGTAAAGAACGCATCTGCTCCTGGTCTTTCTATGAACCAGGAGGAATGTGTTCCGCTCACAGCGCCTCTCCAACCTCCTTTTGTATGCCTTTACACGACCCCGTACTCTCTCTGACCTTCCCACACCTCCCTTTAGGAGACATCCTCATTCTGAAAACATACTCCTGCCTCTTTCATTTTCTCCACTGCTGGGAATCCAACCCACAGCTTGGGCAAGTGCTCTGCCACTGAGCAACACCCCTCTACTCTATTTTGATTTCAGGGTTCCTCCCCATTTACCACTCTCATTTTGATTATGGCCCTCATCACGACTGCCTCCTAACACTAAATGGAATAAAATATCTTGTCAGGAACTTATTGATCTTTTAAATAATACAATCAATAGCTGATGTCATTATTATATATAACTGAAAGTGCTTCCTGGTAAGAAAATAGATGCCAATGTGTGAGTTTCCCAACTTACCCAAAAATACTCTTTCAGTTTCTATGCAATTAAGTGTAGAAATTGGCTCTATCTATAGAACATCCCATATTGGTCTTCTTTGTGTCCGTTTCTGGAGTCTATCTTCTGAATCAAAGAACAAGGTAAGGCATGGACATGCTCCAAGCAATGAAACAGCTGGTGTGTTGGCAAGGATTCCTGCTCCAACAGTTACTCAACTTACCTGGATGGGCTGTTATTTGACATAGTCTTGGTTTCTTTTTCATGACGCTGATGCTGAGTTAAACTGTCAATTACCCAGAGTTCTATTCTCTACTAAATCACCTCATAACATGGAAGAGTTCACACATATCATCAAGTAAGCCTGTGTTACAGTTTTGTGATAATTAATGTCAGAACTATAACAGTGTTCGGCTTCATCAAAATCTTTACTCATGCTGAAATATTCCTTTGCTTTAACTGTAAGCCGGTTTCATCGGTGATGGTATGAAGAACTAAAACACAGCTGGTACTCTTTCAACACACGCTACGTTCTACAGATATATTAAGTGGCTACTGTTTATAAGATTGTTCTAGGCTCCAACAGAGAGACTTAAAACTGGATTGGGCAGGGGGCTGGAGCAGTTTTACCTCATCAGTTACGGTGCTTGCCTGGCATGTGCGAGGATGCAGGTTTGAACCTCAGCACCACATACCCAACAGAACATCTAAGCAACAAAAGCCACATGAAAAGCTAAGTAAAATTTTCTTTCTTACTGTCTCTCTCTTTCTTAAAAATAAAAACAAAACAACTGGGTTAGGGGGTCTGCTTTAATTTTTTGCAGTTTAGTAATAGAGACAAATGTGTACTCAAATAACTAAAGTAACACATTATAAAAATCAATGCTTTGACGTTAAAATAACACAACAGATACTGACCAAATAAGGAATCACTTGCAATGCCCTTGACAGAAGTTGTTAATTCACCTTTAATGACTCTACCTGGGACAAGAAATAAATCCTGTCCATCTGAACCAGAGCTACTCCAAGTACATTCTACATACCTAGACCTGACTCTCAAGAGTGTGTAAACAGTCCTCAATGAGATAAGAGACAAATTAGGAGCAAGCATGTGGAAATATTTAAAAAGCGTTGATTATTTTACATAGGTTGAATATAATATATTGAGTCTTATAATTTTATTACTGATTTTATTGACATTAAAAAGGAATTATGGGTGCTGGGGCACTGACTCTGTGGCAGAGCTTGACTGGCATGTTTGAGAACCTAGGTTCCATTTCCAGCACCACATACACAACTAAGTGTCAGAAAAACAAAAACCAGATGAAAAAAATAAACATCAATTCTTTCTCTTGCTCTTACTCTAAAAAATGAATTATGGATATTTTATACATCTACATTCATCAGTTCTTGAAAACCCTGCAAACTAAGCCTATTAGTTTGTTAGCTTTCATCACAACACTGATCAATTTGCAAGAACTCTAGCATTCTGCTACCCACACTAAAAATTAACATGGTGGACAAGATATGTTCTTATGTGGATATTCTATACTACTTTCAATATGGGAATTAACTCTAACAAAAGCCAATTTATGTTTCCTGGAAAACAATTTAATTTTTTCATCATTTTCTAACTTGCTTAGAATTTAATGTCTTCCTAAAGGGTCATTTTTTTTAGTATGTTTTATTTGCTTTTGCTCTATAGATTATTTTTTAAGAGAGAGGGACAGTGAAGGAGAGAGAGACAGACAGTGAGAATCAATTTTTATCGAGTTTTTCACATAGCCTTTGTTGCTCTGACACTTAGTTGCATACGTGGGTGCTGGAGTTTGAACCCATGTACTTGTGCATGCCGGGCAAGTACAGTAACCACCGAGGCACTGCTCCAGCCCCCTGCTCTGTAGATTTTTAATAGCTCTACTAATGTACAATTCACTTACAAAAGCAGATACACTCATTTTAGGAGTGTATTTAGGATGAATTTTGGCACTTGGGTATGATCGTGCAAACTACACCACAATTAAGAAACATGAAAAGTTAGGATGATCCTCTGAACAACCAGTTAGCCCTAAGTTTTGTATAGCAGCATTTTGAAGATTGTACCCAAAGTCTGCACAGCTGCTACCTCCACTGCTGACTTGAACCATTGCACTCAACCCAAAGGTGACAACCGCTGACATGGGGAATCTACTTCAGGGAGCCCCCTTATTCCTCCCTTGACACAGAGTCCCACCAGAATATCCCTGCTTCTGGAATTCTTCACCACCCTATCTGTGCTGGGAGTCTTCTTGACAGGTTATGGTGTATCATTCTTTAGCACAATATTTACTTTCATTTTTCAATAATTTATTGCTTTTTACAATTGTATATGATGATCAGAATTTTTTAAATTTGTTTTTCCCCCATAGATACTACAAGAAGTAAAGCTCTAAATTAGAGGTTATCAAACTTTGCTATAGAGGAGAGTCATCTGAGGAACTTCATGAAAAATGAGATACCTAGGTCCCATCCTATTTTTAAAATTATTATTACTTAGGTAATTCTGATTTATTTCAAACTTTGTAATTCAATCACTAGACTAATTTCTACACAATATTTGAAATTCTGATGTTTTTTCTAGGAATTCATCCTGCTGAATCTACCAATCAAAGTCTGCAGAACTGAGGAACCAAGCTTTCTAAGGCCTACTATTGGGTAAAAAATTCCTGAATATGAAATAGCTGTTGGTTCCTCACTAAACCTGGTCTTTTTACCCACACTGAAATTTAGGTAATGAAATGAATGAGAACCATATTCTAACAGTACATCCTGGTAGGAATCCAGAAATCCTCTTGCTATCAGCCAGTTAAATGAGTACAAAACTCGAGGAAAACCATTTGCTTGTTTGTACAATAAATATTTTCTACAAGTTGCTAACATGCTCTCAAACACTCTTCCATTTTCTTTCAAACTCATCTTCATGCAACGGAAACATCTGCAGGCTTCTCTGATCCCAGCAAAGACCTGCCTTATCCTGAGCAATGTGCTCTCTTCCTTATTTCCACTAAACATGGGCCAGTTACTCCAAAGTGCTTCTCCAGTGTGTCCTTTCCACCAGCAGCACCAGCATGACTTGAGAACTTCTTAGAAATGGAGATTCGTGGGCCTCACCTGGCTTTTTGCATTAGAAACCGGAAGAGGGCTTTATAACAAAGAACAGCTCTTGATGATTCCGAAGTACACTAAAGTTTGAGAATTACTCTACCAGGAAATATCACATACTAACTCATGGAGACTGTCTGCATGGTTGATGTGTTTCAAGAGACCTGGGACTGCAGCTGAATATTCTCAAAACCACGAAGTTGAAACACACAATATGTCATTATCCATAGTCACTCTGCTTTCCAATATAGCACCAGAACTCATTTCCCCTGTGTAACTGATTCAGGATCCTCTGTCCCTCTCTCCCACCTCCCCCTGCCTCTGGAGAAAGGGTACAGAATGCTCTTATTACAAAGAAATTTTTAATAATTGAGAAGATAGACTTAGCCCAATTTAACATTGTACTATATATGCATGTAGCTAAACACCACATGGTACCCCATATATATGTACAATTATCATGTACCAATCAAAACCCAAATTGTTTAAACCTTTCTAAACGGAGTGCCTCTTCCATATTGCCCCTCTTGTCTTCCCCGTCATTACGGCTGGTATTCCAGCCACACTCACCCATTTTGACAAGGAAATTGAAGTAATTTCTCTTCTAACAATGCTAATGCTTTTTTAAGGAGAGAAAGAGAAAATTAATTTTTTTCATCTGGTTTTTGTTCCTCCACTTCACTGTGTACGTGGTGCTGGGGATCAAACCCAGCAAGCACTCTACCACTGAGCCACCACACCAGCCCCAATGCTAACCTTCTTAAGGAGTATGCAGACAGTAAGCAAGCTTGCTAAAGAATTACCTTCCTAACGCTGGAGTTGGGACATCTGTCATGTATCTCTATGTCCCACAGTGCCAAGAACAAATTTGTGCAATTCATGTTTGAGACTGGCCCTGGACTAGAGTTCTGAAAATCTCTTTCCCTACCACTCTTCCTGTCTGCAGGGAAGCATTCACTACCATCTATCTTTTCCCCCACTCTTCCTTCCTTTAATCATTTATTATGAAATAACTTTAAGGCAAGATTAGAAGCTAGATGGATGGATTTTGTTGGCTTACCTCATATCTAGGTTTAAAGTAATAAAACTCCTTTTTCTTTCTTTAAGGAAGAGCAACAGTGAGAGAGAGACAGAGAGAAAAAAAAAAAAACAATTTCTGTTCAGTTTTTCATGTGACTTTCATTCCTCTGAAACTTTGTTTTGTATGTGGTGCTGGGGTCCGAACTTGCGCACCCGTGCATGCCAGGCAAGCCCCTTAATTGCTGAGCCACCACTCCAGTCCCATAAAACTCCTTTCTTAACTTTTTTCCAAACAAAATGTAACTGTGGTGCCTATTTATGATTATTCTTGTAACTATAGGGCAGGTAACTTCTTTTTCACTGTGCATTATAATTACACACAATAGTGGAATTCATTATGACACATTAGTATATTCATATGAGATAATTAATGCAGGTAGCTTCCCTAAAGTCCTCTCCAAAAAGACCAAATTCCACTGTAAGTTCTAATGAATTCTCAGCTATATTAATATAGCCAGGAAGTTAAGACATTTATAAATCTTAAACTGAATATTTACTTAGAAATTCCCAGTGCTTCTTAATATATCCATAATCTAAGTTTTTGTCCCAGAAGCCAATTAACATTATGCAGAGCTGTTTGTATAAGCAACTCAGGCAAAACACAATTTAAATGATATAATTTGGAAAGAGGTTTTTTTTAAAAAAGGGGGAAAATTACATCTCTCAATGTCCCAGCTTCCTTTTAATGGAAAAATGATTGAAAGGGCCCATTTTAACATTCACTCCAGTAACCCACGGACGAGCTGATGTGTAATTTAATTATTTTCCTTTCTAGTAATTAACCAGGGACGTCTAATCATTCAACCTAAGTATGTCTGATTCATTAAGCATCCTGTTCAAATTTTATTTTTCCCCACAAGTGTATTAAATCTTAAGACCAAGCACACAGAGAAGCTGACATGTTGAGACCAATAAATAGCAGTGGCTGCAGTGCTTACCCAAGAGATGATGGGAAGGTTTTTGATCAAAATTACTTAATAATTACCTTATCTGCTGATAAATTAGCAGGGCGTTAATGGAAGCCAGACACTGCACAGCTCAGGAGAGAGTAGCAGTAATTTCCTTGAAAACCATGAGTAAAAATAAAACAGCAAATGTTGATGAAGGGTGGAAAATACAATAAGAATACCATAGTTCAAGTGTCGGAGCTTATGCTGATTTTAGTAGAAGATGGGGAAGAGTTTGGCTTGCAGCAGATAGAAATGGTTCTCATAAAAAAATATCACTCAAGCTCACGCGTCACAGTAATTAGTATACAGGCTCACTGTGAAGTGTTCACAAGTCCTCCTGCCAATCAGTGGAAAATCATAAATTCCCACCTCTCTCGCAAGGGTGTTATGTATTTCTGAAATGACAGTCTGGAAACCAATGTTTGGGTAAAAATATGATCCTTGAGTTTTGTTATTCTAGAAAATGATTGATATAATTTTTCTAGTTTTGCATATTTAAAATTATTTTAGTGTTGTGTATTTAGTATGTTCCTTGTTTTTTTTCCCCAGAAGTCTTTGTTCCTGAATATGCAAATATAACCAACAAATAAAAACTTGCCTTGTGTGCAAGGGGATCTATAATTTTCATTGTGGTTTTAGGTCATGAAATTCTATGCATTAGCTGTACAGCATGCAAAACTCTATCAAGTTCTAATGGTACTGAGTTCTGTGGCGAGTCAGGCGGTATGAGGCAATGAGGGAGGCCTCGTCACAGCCACTCAGTAGCCTCAAAGCAGCCAGAGATAATGCATCAACAAACATGGCTGTGTTCCAACAAGACTTAAGGACACTAAAATCACACTTTCATATAATTTTCACATGTCACAAAAATATTATTCTTCTGCAATTAAAACTAACATTTAAGCTGGGTGTGGCCAGCCTCCCAGTGGCTTGGGAGGCTGAAGCAGGAGGAATTCGAGTTCGAAAGCAGCCTCAGCAATCCAGTGAGGCCCTAAGCAACTTAGTGAGAACCTTTCTCAAAAAAAAAAAAAAAAATTAAAAATTGGATGAGGATGTGGCTCAGTGGTTAAGCACCTGTGAGTTCAAGGCCTGGTGCCAAAATAAATAAATAAATAAGAAGTAAAGAAAGAAAGAAAATTAAAATGTAAAAGTTATTCTTAGCTAGTGGTCCATACAAAGACTGTTGGTAAGGCTGAACCTGGCCTGTGGACATGAGCCATAATTTAACTAACATCTTATTGGGGTTCACCTGGACAGATTCTAACCTTCGCTTACAGTGTGTCTCAATAGATAGCAGCATATGTATGATATTTATCCTCTTAAAAAAATATCTGAGTATAAAATTGCTCAATGGAAAATGCTTGGCTCAAAAGTTCTTAGCTTCTATGGGTTTTTAAATTTTTTTTATTAAGGAGTTGAGTTACTGTACAATCATAATGCATATAAAAAATATGATATGCTTTTGTTCTTAAACCAGAATTACCTCCACATCACCCACATCCCAGTTGATTTTTCTATATTTCACCACTACAAGCAATATAAATCTTTGGATTGTGGATTTTCCAGAATTAAGTGAATGCATAATTTGGATTCTCACGGGGGTAAACAGTGTGCTGACATTGTTGATTATCTCCCTAGATCCCTATCCTCCCTTCATCCCCTCCATCACCCACATATATATGGTTCCCTTAGATTATGTGTTGCTATTCTAGGTCTCATACATGAGTCTGACAACCTTTCACTCAAGCCTAGGTTTAGTGCGAGCCTCCACAAATGAGGGAAAACATTTGATTCTTGAGTCACTGAGTTTGGCTAACTTTGCCTAGCATGATTTCTTAGATTGCCATCCATTTACCTTTGAACACTGCAATACTGCTGTTTCTAATAGCTGAGTGGAACTCCACTGTGTATGTAAGTGTGTGTGTGTGTGTGTGTGTGTGTGTGTATGTATACATAGGTATGCATGTGTGTATGTATGTATATGTATACGTATATATGTATATATATATATGTGTGTGTGTGTGTATCACAGTTTCTGGATCCATTCATCCACCGAGGGGCATCTGTGTTGATTCCACAATTTAGCTATTGTAAATTGAGCAGCTATGAACATTGATTTCTCTGTGTCACTGAAGTGTGCTGATTCTAAATCCCCTGTAAAAATACCCCAGAGAGGGGTAGCTGGATTGTATTGTGAACTATTCCTAATGTTTTGAGGATTCTCCACACTGCTTTCCAGAGTTGCTGTACAGCTTTTATTTTTAATAGCTCTTTCAAACTGACTTGAAATCGAGCTTTTATCAGCTCCTACTTGGAGACAAATGTGAGCCCACTTTCCATACCTACACCAATGGGTTGTGTAAGATTCTAGGTTTCCTTCATCTAATTAGTAAAAATGGTACTTGAGTATAGTTTTAAACATTTCTCTTGTGAGTGGAGTTGATATTTTTTGTGATATTGGTTTGGATCCATTTGCATTTCCTTCACTGTGAACCATCTGTTCATACCTTTTTCTCATTTTCTTATAGGTTGTTAAACTTTTTCACTTTCTAGAGGTCTTTATATAAGAAGACACAAATTATAAACTAGAATGTATGGGATAAGAAAGCAGAGTTGTTATGAGTTTTAGCTACTAATACAACCCTTGCTCTTAGTTCAATGTCTGGCAGATATAATGTAGTCTTTGCCTACTACTGTGTTGCAAAACATTTTCCTATTTAGTCATTTCCATTTTGACTTTGCTTTATGCTTGCTATAAAACTGTTTTAAAAATATATGCAGGAGAGGGGCTAAAGAGGTAGCTCAGTAGTACAGTGCTTGCCTGGCATGTGCAAGGACCTGGGTTCAATCCCCAGTACCACATACTCAACTAATAAAGGAAAAACCAAAACCAGACAAAAAATTAAAAATAACTCATTCTTTTTAAAGATATTTATATATATATATATAT
>PVKS010013469.1:0-19572 GCA_004027875.1 Aplodontia rufa | reverse complement strand
TTTCTGAAGCACTGCCCAGTTTTGCCAGTTGTCCGTGTGCCCTGTGGCTCCTCTCTGACTCCCAGAATGCAATGTCTTCTTGGCTTGGTGTTAGTATCCATAAAAATTATTGGCATCTGCATATTGATTGTATTCTAGTTCCAAACTAAATTTTGGAGGTGGGTAAGGACTGTGAATTGAACCCAGGTGTGCTCTATTACTGAGCTGCATCCCCAGTCCTTCTTATTTTGATACAGGGTCTTGCTAAATAGTTGAGGCTGGTCTCTAATAGTGAGATTACAGAACTGAGCCACCATACCCAGCCTAATTTTTTCTTTTGGGGTGCTGTGCTATTTTATCACTGAGAGACTTCCCTCAGTCCTTTTATTTTTTATTTTGAGACAGTGTCTTGCTAAGTTGCTAAGGACCTCACTAAATTGCTGAGAGTGGCCTCCAACTTGGAATCCTCATGCCTCAGCCACCCAGATCTCTAATTGAATTTTTGATAATGATATTTTAGTTATTCTTAAATTTCCTGGTATATGATCATATTATCCATTACATCCACAAAAGGAATAATCATTTTACCACCTCTGTGTGTTTATTACTTTTGCATGCTGAGAATTAGATGCAGGGCCTTGTGAATACTAGGCAAGTGATCTACCACTGAGCTACATCCCCAGCTCTATTTTTTCTTAACAATGTTTATTAAGGTGTAATTCACATATCAGGAAATTCACCTACCTTCTTTTACAATTTGATAAAATATAACATTTCTCTCACTTTCTCCTATTTGTCCACTGAGTATCCAATAGCGTCAATGACAGGGGACTTTCTTACTTCGCTCTTGAGTCAGAAATGAGTCTAGTAGCATCCTGTTGTTGGATGTTGGCTTTCAAGTAGAGATAAAAGTAGTTTTCTAATATGAAAAGTGCATTTATTTAATTCCATTTTATTGAATGTTTAAAAATCACCAATCCTATACCTAAATTTTTCACATGCTCTACGCACATCATTGACCCAGCTGCTCTAATCAATGTCTCCGACTCTTTTTTTCTTTCACCTTCCTGACAAAGTCTGTGTCACACATCACCCCTGCATGGCTTCCAGGATGCCCCCAGCTGCTTTTGGCTGTCCTTAGGTGCTTCTAACTTAGCACTTTTTAATCTGTCACCTACATTGCCTGACAAAAGAGTTACCAGTTCTTTTTCTCCTTTGTCTTTCCACTGGGTAAGTAAAAGAGGGAAATTGCTATCTTACACCATCACACTTGGATTAGAATGAAATTGTTTCTCAAATCCAAGATGTGCTGAAGAAAAGTTATGCAAGCCACTGGTCCTCAAGGGGATACTGAACACTGCCCCGTGTCTTCCCAATTTTCTCTTTTTAGATCACTCTTCACATTTTTCTCCAGTAAGTAGACTAGCCTATCACCCACAACACTGTCAGCTCTGTTCCTCACTATCCTTAAAAACTAAAATTACTCATCTTTTCTTTTCTCCACATTTTTTATTGGTGCATTATAGTTGTACATAATGTTGGGATCTGTTGTCACATGCACACTATAGAGCAATATAATTTGGCAAAAATCCCTCCCCAGCACTTCCCCGCTCCCAACCTTGGGTTTCTTTCCTCTACTGATCTCCTTGTGATTTTTCCTAAAAAAACATAGGACTCTTAACCTTCTGAGTTTGACTTATTTCACTCAAAACGATGGTCTCTAGTTAGTCCATTTTCATGCAAAGGCCATAATTTCATTTTTCTTTATGACTGAATAAAACTCTACTATGTATATGGACCATATTTTCTGTATCCACTCATCCATTGATGGGCACCTAGGCTGGTTACATAGTTGGGCTATTGTGAATTGCGCAGCTATAAACATGGGTATGCGTGGATCACTGTAGGAAGATGACTTTAACTCTTCAGGGTGAACATCAAAGAGTGGTATAGGTGGGCCATAGGGTGGCTCATGCATGGTCTTCTGAGGAGCCTCCATTCTGATTTCTATAGCAGTTGTATTAACTTACAGTCCCACCAACAGTGTTAAAGTATCCCTTTTCTCCACATCCTCTCTAGCATTTATTATTTGTATTCTTGATCAGTGCCACTCTGACTGGTGTGAGATGAAACCTCACCCAATGAGGTGTTTAATCCATGAGGATTCCACTCTCATGAATGGATTAAAGCCATTATCAAATTAAAACAAGTTTACTTTTCTGTGGGTTTTTGATGAAAAAAAAACTATGAGCTCAAATGATTTATTTATATTCTCTCTCCCAACATCCCTTTGGATTCACTTGCCATCAGGTTAAGATGAGGGATGAAGGCCCTTACCAGATGCCAGTGCTATGATGTTGGACTTCACAGGCTTTAGAACTGTAAGAGGTAAATTTATTTTCTTTACAAATTGTCCAATCTGTGGTATTCCTTTTATAGCAGGAAAAAAAACCAAACAAACAAAAAAAGACTAAGACACTAATTATTCTACAATTATTCTATTTCTAAATAAAGCCACTTTCTGAAGGAGAGTAGTTTAGATCTTCAACATAAAGAATAGAGGGGCCCAATTCACCCCCTAATAAACAACAGCCCCCCATTATCCATGGTTTTGTTTTCTGAGATTTCAGTTATCCCCAGTTAACTGTGGTCTGAAAATACCATACAAACGTTCAGGAATCATGTGTACATTAAATTGCATATGCAATCAGACAGCATGACAAAATCTCAGAGTGTTCTGATTTGCACCACCTGGGGCACTGTCCAGGGTATCCGTGCTGTATGCCCTACCCGCCCGTGAGACACTTAGCAGCCATCTTGATTGGCAGATGGGAAGTCACAGTTTTGCAGTCTCGTGTTCAGACATTCCTTCTTTCATTTCATAGTGACCCCACAGTGAAAGAATAGTGATACTGCCTATTTAGCATGCCAAAGAAAAGCCACTAAGGACTTCCTTTCCATATCACTTCACATCATTACAAGAAAAAGGGTGAGTATGATACAATATGCTATTTTGAGGGAGAGCTCCCTATTCTCATAACTTTTATTACAGAATATTGTTATAAATGTTCTTTCGCTGCTGACATTAATTTCATCCTGTGCCTAATTTATAAGCTAACTCCATCACAGAAATGTATCTAAAGGAAAAACCACTATACAATAGGACTCAGTAGTTGCTGTGGTTTCAGGCATCCCTGGGGGGGTCTTACGGCATCCCTGGGGGGGGTCTTACGACTTCCCCTGAAGATGAAGGGAGACTGCTCTGCACACTCTGCAACACTAGCCCCCCCCCCCCCGCCCACACACACACGTGGTTATTAACGTTTGTCTACCAGGCACTGCCCTAAGAGCTCTAATCCATGATCCTCCCTGAATCCCCACAAAATTCTGTGGATGAAGTCCTATTATTATCCCTATTCTATGGATAAAGAAACTGACTCACACATGGGCAAATATTTCATCACTCTCCCGTGTCCCCATGGCCTATCTCTACTAGGATTGCTCCTCCATTTCAGTCAGGAGAGCCATCAGATAGGATTTGCCAAGGCTCCTGCCTGCGCCTCTGCCCTGACCATGGGGACAGCCCTGGAGTCATCTTGTTGGGGATCAGATTGGAAGACTTGTCTTTCCTGCAACATCAGCAGACCATCACAGAGGCCAATGTGCAGCAGAACAGCAAAAACGTTAAAGAAAGAAAAGAGCCACATGAGAAAAAGCAGGAATTAGGTGGCCGCAGTGCCATCAGAAAGCCAGGGATCATAAACGAAGCTGGGAAGGAGAATGCGGCACAAGGGTCAGACCTCTCTCTCATTCTCACTAGAGTGGAGAACCAGGGCAGGGAAGTCAGACAACTCTAACAAGCTGGTGAAGGTGACCGTGGCACTTGAGCCCAGCACTGTGCAGACAGGGGGGAAGATGTGGACTGGAAGGAGAGGCAGAAAGGCCCTCCTGCAGAGAAGAGTTGGTTTGTCAAGTGAGGGAGCACAGAGGTGCTCCTGCTCCTGTGCATTCCTTGCCCCTTCACAGCAAGACGGTGTTTTAGGTTTTTTTTAATTTGTTTTTGCGTTTGTATCAGGATTGAATCCAGGGGTACTTAACCACTGAAGCCACTGAGCCACATCCCCAGCCCTTTAGTTTATTATTTATTTACTTAGTTTTGAGACAGGGTCTCACTAAGTTGCTCCGAGTCTCACAGAGTTGCTCAAGCTGGTCTTACATTTGTGATCCTCTTGCCTCAGCCTCCCAAGTTGCTAGGATTACACCGCACGCTGCAGTAAAAAGGTGTTTTGATCTTATCCTATAAGTGCACATGAAGCATGCTTCCGAGTCTTCAATTCAGATTATTTGTCCCATATGCTTAAAAAATAACAAATTCAGAAATAATAATGTGGAAGTCTTTTCTCAAACAAAATTGGGGGTGTTATATGAATAAAATTTTAACCCATCTGGTCTGATATCTCTGAAAACAGCCTTATTCCAAAAAAAGCCACATTCAAACAAAAAGCAAACATAAGAGTGGTGTGGAATGATGTGGAGAAAGAGCTGGTATAACCACAGAAGGAGATGAAGGGGCAACTGGGCAGAGGCGACAGATTTCAGCCTTAGTCCCAGCTCTCACCATCAATGCAGGGTGAGGTTGAACAGGTTTCTGCTGGGGAGCAGGAGGTAGGAATATGGATCCCAAAGTCCACTGAGTTTAAACATTCCAGGCATCTCTGATTAATGACAGCTGGAGAAGGGCTCATCCTCGGGATCAATGACAGGTGACAGGGCAAGCTGCAGAGAGGGAATCATCCTCGATGGCTTCCATGGGAAGGCACCCAGCCCACTCCACTTCCCCTCTTGCTGCCAACTCTTGGGTTCAAGGATTGTCTTTATACTAGCGGGTGGAGTCAGAGAGAAAAACTCAACTCATGTGGATTGGGGACAGGGGGTGATACAGAGTGTGAAGGCCTCATCTGAATCTGAGCCCCACACTGAGCTGCTCTTTACTTCCCTGCACTGGATTGGGACCTAAACTTGAATCCCAAATTCTCAGCAGGCTGGTGCTCCTAGTGTCTCTCTTTCCAGGACGTTTTGATGACCACCAGTTGGCATTCGATGGGCAGGAGGTGTTCCTGGATTCGCCAGCTTAATGACTACTGTGTTTCACTCCCAGTTTCTAGATCTGGGGCCACTGGCAAGCCCACCATCAAGAAGCCCCACATTTCTATTGCTGTTTTCCATGAGAAATCTACTTCTCTTATTCCTGAGAATCTCTTCATTTGGCCCAATTCTACAAATACTGAAATCTTTCCCATTACATGAAAATAAAGATCTTAGTCAATTAAACAGCTAGGAAAAGAACAAGATGTGTGCTGATGAGTTACCATGGAAACAAAATCCAGACTGGAATCCACTTCTATCCCTTGAGTTGGTAACTCACAGGCCTGATCTGAACTGGAGCAATTCAGAAAAAGATCGGAACACAGCCCTTACAGAATGATCTGTACTGTCACATACACAAGCACACGCCCATCCATTGATCCACCCATTCCCTCTACCAAACTACCTACCCACCTAGCTAATGGGGAATAATCCACAGGTAAGGTGTTCATGCATCTGTGCCCTTGTATGCAATTTCGGTAATGATGAAGCAGCTGAAGCAAACACACACCCTGTACTCCAAATACAGAGCCTTAGTTCACACCGCTCACTAGCAAACCATATTTTATTGCCTGGTTTGCTCCAATATTCACATCATTGTTCCACCTTCAAGCATTTGTACAATATGCAAAAATAAGCCTCTAAAAACCAGAGATCTACAGATATTTTACCCTCATAAGCCCTACAATTAAAGAGGTAAAGAAAAAAATCTAACAGATATGGTACTGAACTTTAAAATCCTGTTCCATGATGTCGTCAGTCTAAAATGAAAGTCCCTCCCACAACCATTCACTCACATCCTGGAAGACGGTCTGAGGGGGGCTACTCTCGTATGTCCTGCTTTCAGTTCCTATAAAAATGAGTATGTGACGTTCACCCTTCTGTGAACACTGCTGGGGCTATGTTGCGTGTGTGCTGCGAGAGCGTCACAGAGAGAGTTCACGGTGGCAGATGTGCACGTTTCCTTTCCACGCAGCATCTTATTAAACAGATACTTCATCAATACCAAATGGTGAGGAGTCAACAAACACCCGTTTTGCCTTCCTATGAAAGCCATTTTGTGGGACCAAGCTCACCTAACAGCTTCTTCCATGGGAAACTGATGAAATTTGTCACAATAAGGATTTGGTTGCAATATAACATTTGTGCCTTGAAGCAAAATGACTACAGATAGATCTTGATGTTCTTTCTCAGTTTTACTAGATAAGGATTAAAAATATTAATTCTTCCCAGCTAGATTTCAGGAATATTTCAGAAATCCTTTTACAAATCCTTTTGGGACAAAAAATACCACACTCAAGATGAAACCATTGGAAGTATCGTGCTGTGTATATATTAACAGCTGTAAGCCAGTGACAGCTATCACAAGTCTGCAGAGCTAGCCCAGGAGGCACTTCATTTGCTGCAGAAACTTGTGTCTCCTAAATCTAGCAGTCCTCAAATGTGATGACAGGAAAATGCAAAGTTTCTGATCTCTTTAAATCTAAATAGGTAGATCATCAGGCCTGAAGTATTCAAGTTAAGGGGAATCTTAAGCCTACCCCCCATATTAGTCAGTTTTCCATTACTATAACAAAATACTGAAGGCTGGGTAATGTATAAAGAAAACAAGCTTATTTAATAACTCACAGTTTAGAAGGCTTAAAGTCTCCAGTGAGGAACCCAGCTACATCACATCATGGCAGGAGCACGTGTATATAAGCTGGTGTGCACATGCTGCACCGTGATGAATAGCTCCATCTAACCCTAATCACCCCCAAAAGGCCTCACCTCTAAACAGCAGAGTCAGATCCCTCCCACCCTCAGGATGCCTCACAATGGAGATCAAACTTCAACTTGAGCTTCGGGGGTAAGCAAAGCACCCTCCTATTTCATTGATGACTTGATTCAGTGATTTGCTTAAAGATACTCAGGAATCAAGTAAGAAAATAATGAGGAAGCATTTCTTTTTTTTTTATAATAACTATTTTCAAAAAACTCAACTCGCATGCCTCTGCCCACGCAGAGATTCAGACGGAACCTTTCCATTGTTGGATATACTTGGACACTCTCACTGGAACTCTCTACTGGCCCATGGGAGGTATAAGCATTCCTTCAATAACTGCCAGGACAATTCTGTTCCACACTACCTCCCACTTAAGAACCAAAGAGGTTTACGCTTCCTTCCCATACCATTCAAAATTACATTTGTGGTTTATTCAGGCTGATCGATTTTGCTTTTTTTTTTTTCTTTCTTTTGTACCAGGGATTGAATCCAGAACTTTTTATTTTCTTCTTTTGAGACAGGGTCTAACTAATTTGCTTAGGACTTAGGACCTCGCTAAGTTGATGAGGCTGGCTATGAACTTGCAATCCTCATGACTCAGCCTCCCATGTTGCTGGGATTACAGGTGTGCACCACCACACTCAGCCAGGATAACTTCTTTTTGTCTCTCTCTCTTTTTGTTTTAAGAGAGCAGGACAGTGAGAGCAAGAAAAAGAGAACCAATTTATTATAGTTTTTCATGTGGCTTTCATTGCTATGACACTTTGTGTGTTTGTGGTGCTGGGGTTTGAACCTGCATCCTCGTGCATGGCAGGCAAGTGTCGTAACCACTGAGCCACCACTCTAGCCCTGAAGAGAATAATTTTTATTCATTTTTAATCTGTCCTTTGTTCTTCCAACACTTAGTTGTGGATGTGGTGCTAGGGTTTGAACACTGGTCCTGGTGCATGACAGACAAGTGCCATAACCTCTGACTCACTGCTCCAGTTATAGGGTAATTTCTTGACTGACATCAAGACCTTATTTTTTCTTTTCCCATCAGTACTTTACAGAGCGAGCATTGAGAAGATTCAGGTTCCTGTTTTGGACTCTCACCACCCATGCCTTCTCAGGCAGATAACGCATCCTGCCTAGATGTCCGTTACCTCACTTAACTTGCTAATACTGCGGTATACGGAGATCTTTATAGGACAGCTGGTCTCCGGTTAGTTCAGGAGTCTATGAAAATCTGTGCTTGATTTTGTATGCCCATATTGTGGGTATTACAGTGGAGAAAAGATTAAAATCACTTATTAATTTCTGGAGAATTAATTTTATTAATGATTTCTAGAGTCCATCTAAGCTCTAAGATCCTATAGATTACATTATGACATCTCAATATGTCAATAGAATAACATCATTCCATTGTACTTTCATGTGATCCTCAGGTTACCTAAAGCCCAAGGAGTAAGGGATGTTTTGTAATGATTACCTACTGGTTACAGATCATCAGAAAATAAGCCCATGATCACTTTCCCTGTAGCCCATCTCCAGAACTGCTCACTTCATGAACTACCGTTTTCTTTCTTATTCCCTAAGCCCTTGGATAGCTACCAATTGGCTTTCTGGACTTCTCCCCCATGTTGTGGATTTGACGCTGGAAAGAGCAGCATGCCTGGAAATGGAAGATCCCAAAGGGAACCTCATTAGGGTGAAGCTGGGCAGCTAAAGGCACAACCACAGAAATCATGTCAAAGGTCACAGACAAATGGAGATCAGAAGATAAAAGATAAACAGCAGGGTCACACAGCAGGGTTGGAAAGAAAGTCTGATCTCAGAGTTTGAGAAAGACTGGGGCAAAGGGTTCAGATGATGAACACGTTAGGGTGACAAAGTCCTGTCCGCACTTTCTATTGTGTGTATCACTCTAGTAGGAGGTTTTAATGTTTATAGGGGAGGTATAAGATTTGACTTATTTTTTAAATATTTATTTATTTTTGCAGTAGTGGGGTGGAACTCAGGGCCTTACACTTGAACTTGCCAGGCAAGAGCTCTACCACTGCACTACATCTGCAACTGTCAACTAAATTTTAAAAAACATCTAAAATTATAAGCTCTGGTCCCTCTGCATCTACACTATCATTACACTAAACAAAAACGGCACCAATACAGATATTACGACTGCTACCCCCACCACAATTACTACTATGCTGAGTACCGGTTTCACGCCTAAGTGCTGTTTATAAGTCATTTCACGTTGACTTTATGGCAACCCTGGGTCTAATACCATTCTCTCCGTTTCTCAGGTTAGTAGAGAGGTGGTGGGACTTGTTCAAGGACTCCAGCTCATAACCAGGAGAGTCAGGTTCATATTCAATGCCCACCTCTCAAATTTAAGGGACATCTACATTAGTTTCCTATGGGTACCATAAACAAATCATCATTAAATAATAAATTTTTTTTCCTCTTATTTCTGAGGGTTAAAAGTCCCAAGTCAAACTGTCAGAGGGGACCATGGAAGTTCCCACTGAAAGCTAGGAAACTTCTGTCCTTGTGCCTTTTGGCTTCTGGTTGTTCCTAAAAGTCTCTTGTGTCCCTTGTCTCATAGCTGCACTCTGATCTCTGCTATGGTCTTCAATGCCATTCTTCCACATGTGAATCTGTGTCTTCTCATTCTCTTCTAAGGACACAAGTCATTGAATGTAGATCTTGCCCTAATCCAGGATGGCCTTACCAAAGATGAACTTGTTACATCTGCAAAACATCCTATTTCCAAATCATCTCATATTCTGGGGTTCTTGATGGACATGAATTTTGAGGAAGATACTACTCAACTCAGGGCAGAGATATTCAGATATACTGTGAGCCACTGATTTTCATAATGACTACTAATAATCATAGGTTGCAATATTGTTGAAGGGATCTCCATTAAGCAATGTATTTCATTCAGAACTATATTACGAGTTGCAAAATGACAACAGCAGTTTAGAGAACCTTATATCCCTCAAGTTGCCCTGCGATATTGGTATCAGCACTGTTCTCTCGTTAGTATGTAAGATGCTTCCTTCCTCGGGAAAACGTCTCTGGGCTGGATCCAGGCATAGTCAGTGTATCAACTGACACTTCAACTTCAAAGTCCTGAGAAAACTTTCAAAGCCTGGAATTCCAAGGTTAATGCTGCATTTGATTTCCTGCAAGATTTCCATCCTTAATAAATATGAGTTCAAGAAGAAAAAAGAAAACAGATAAGCTGCTCAGCTTTAGCTTTGGTTTCAGATCAAAAGCAGATAACTCCAGTCACCTCAAGAGCCTCGCCTTGCACTCCACCCCTGCAGGTGATGCAGGAGTATCGCGGTGTCGTAGGTCCTTGCAGATGATGTCTCCTGCTGCAGCAGGGTGTGTGTCGGGCAAAAATGGAAGAAGTGGCAACCTGAGTTATGTCCCCAAGCAATATCAAATGGAAAATAACCACAACTTCCCTACTGCTCTCTGCTGACTCTTATCTCTCAAAATCAACCTTTGTTATTCAAAGATTATACATCTTTGCTCTGAGAATCTGGAGACTTTGATATATTGTTAAATAGGTAAGCAAAATCCTGAAGCTTAGTTCACATCCATCCTGTCCCTTCAGAGTCAGTGGGGACAGGAATGACCTCGTGTGACAAGACCTACTAGTTTAGCTAGAACCACTTTGTTGTAAAGTGCTGAGCAAGGATTTGGCATAGAAAACTCTCTGCACAAGTTACCTAGATGATGAAATGAAGGTTCAGGCCAGGCATTAAAAAAATATGAAAACATGTACGCTTCACAGGAGGATTTTAAGTCACTGTGACACACAGAATCCATGTACTGATAAAAAGAATTTAGTAAAAGATTGTAAGTGAAGTATTCCAATCTCAGAGACTCAAGGGCTGAATGGTTTCTCTCCTCTGTGGAAGCTAGAACACATCGAGAATCAGTACGTTAGACGGCTAAGCTAATAATAACCTCAAATTGTATAATTCTTAACGCAACAGGGGGATGATTGCCTAGAATACCTGGACGCATAGGGTGAGGCACAGGGTGGGCAGAGAGCTTAGGAAGCATATCTAGGAGACTGGAGGTTGGGAATATGGGGGAATCATCTCAGAAGGAGATCTCTGTCCTCCAGGAGATATCCATTTAATTCAGGGGGTTTTCTGGGGGAAACAGAAACATGGGGAACCCAAGCTGGGCATCCATGATATGGCATTAGCCTTGGATAACTAAGTATATATACACTGGTTCTTGAATGTTTGATAATATTTCCCCCTCAATTGTAACTCTATATCCATCTAATAAAAAAAAAAGAAATGCTCTCAGAAAAAGTCCCAGAATTGTTTACTTATATTTTTATGTAAATGGCTCTTTGTTTCCCTTGTTCTCTCATGTCCTCCTCTCTTTAAGCTCTCCTTACCAACATGTAGATCCCTACTGCCAGAGTCCAGGCATTTGTACAGCTTCGCAACAGTTTGTTAGCTGTGTGTGAGAGAGAGACAGGGTGCGGTCACAGAGAAATAGCTGCACAGGATGGAGTGGGAACAGGAATTAGACTTACATTGAAGCCCAGAGAACTGGGAAAACGACTTTTGTACCCGAAGGCCTGAAGGAAGGTGATTGACAGACTTCATGAAAAAACTGGGTTGCAAAACCTAAGTTTAGAGGGCTGGAGATGGAACATGAGGTGTGGGCTTAGAGGGCTGGAGATGGAAGATGAGGTGTGGGCTTAGAGGGCTGGAGATGGAAGAGGAGGTGTGGGCTTAGAGGGCTGGAGATGGAAGAGGAGGTATGGGCTTAGAGGGCTGGAGATGGAAGATTAGGTGAGGGCTGGAGATGGAAGATGAGGTGTGGGCTTAGAGGGCTGGAGACGGAAGATGAGGTGTGGGCTTAGAGGGCTGGAGACGGAAGATGAGGTGTGGGCTTAGAGGGCTGGAGACGGAAGATGAGGTGTGCTACCCAGGGGAATACCCCTAGGCCCTGGCCATGCTCCCTAGAAATGCTGCTTCCTTGGCTATGGGGGAGGGTACTAGGAAAAGTCCCAGCCTGCTTAGACTGAGGCACACAGAGTTCCGCTCCGACCCAAGGGACCTCAGCCATGTACTTCCTCGCTTCAGGGATGCTAGTATGATGTTAAGAACTTTGCCTATTTTAAGGTCGGAAATGGGAGGCACAACTGGGTTTTGGTTTCTTTTTCTAGAAAGAGAGAGAGAATCAATTTCATTTATTTTTTTCACCTGGCCTTTGTTTCTCTCACACTTAGTTGTGTAGGTGGTGCTGTAGTTGGAACCTGGATCCTCACGCATGCCAGGCAAGCGCTCTAATTGCTGAGCAACTGCTCCAGCTCCTGGTTTCTTTTTTAAAAAACTGAGGGACAGTGAGAGAGAGGAAACAGACAGAAAGAATTTGTTTTTATTTATCTTTTCCTGTGGCTTTTGTTGCTCTGACACTTTATTGTGCTGGGGTTCAAAACCCATGTACCTGGCATTGTGCATGCCAGGCAAATGTTGTAACCAACCACTGAGCCACCACTCCAGCTCCTGATTTCTTTTAAATATCAATCAACAGCTGAAGATGTGCCTGACCGTACTAGGCAAGTGTTGGGTAGATTGAGAAGGAAATGGAGAACCTGCCTCGTGGCAGCGACCATCTGTGTGAGCAAGCCTAGCTCGTGAGACAAAAGCATCCTCTAACTCACCATTCTGTCTCCATTACCCTCTTCTAATCTCTTAATTAGACACACAATCCCCAAAGCGCTCTGATAGAAAAGTATTAACCACACCGTAAGTAGGCAAGGTGGGAGAGGGAGATTCATTTTCCGCTGCTCATTTCACCAGAGGGCTAAAGAATCAGAGGGAATGAAGATATTATAATAAATGATATTAAACTGTTTCTTAACAGATTACGTTAGAAATGGTGTAATTCTGGGGTAGAAAACAAATGTCACTTTCATCTACTGATATATTCACTGAACAACTACTATAAGCCCAGCAGTGATAAACAAGCACAGTCCCTGTCCTCCTACATTTGTTTTAAACAATGTGAGAGAGAGAGAGAGAGAGAATCAATTTCATTTATTTTTTTCATCTGGTCTTAGTTCTTCAAACAGTTGTGTACGTGGTGCTGGGGTTGGAACCCGGGTCCTCTCGAATATCATGCAAGTGCTGCAACTGCTGAGCCACCACTCCAGCCCCCATCCTAGATTTTTTAACTAAGGGTAGCGACGTACTTAAAATGTAAAGTCCCCTTACTTTGAATGTTGATACTAATCATACTCATGAAAACACATAAGTACAGACATATATTACTTTTGTAATGAAAAGGAACTGAATGAAGTATGCTGGCTAGTACAATTCACCACACGGGAAACAGTTGCTGTATAGGGCGGCCTTAAAGATATAATTATGAGATTATTTACAGAACACTGCCTGACAGCGCCTTCTGATTCCATGTCATAACACCATGATTGAAGGCTCCAATGGCAGAGTCAAATTTAGATCTCCCGCTTAGAGATTATGGTAATCAAAGTCCCCTGTCATTGAATCCCAGCTTATTTGAAAAGCATTACACTCCAACAGGGACGTGACAATAGGAAGAAAAATAATATAAGCTTTATTTTTCTCTTTCTTATCTTTTCAAAGGAAATTTCAGCACATTTTCCTATGTCAATTACTTTTAAATCACCTGGATGCAATACATTCTGTGCAAAACTGCTTTGCATTTTTCTGATGCTAAAGAGAAATGGAAGCCAACAACTAGGTAGAAGAGGAGGAAGAAAAAAGCATGTGAATTAAAATCCAGGTGTGCCCTCTGCAACCCATCCTAGCTCCCCTCTTCCCCGCACAGTCTGTTGGTTTTAAGAATTGAATAAGTAGAAAATTTTAGCCTACTACCTGTTACACTGTTACTCAACAAATTTTATTCCAAGAGGAACTTACTTTTCTGTGTGGTATGAGGTAATAAACCAATTTGATTTTCTAAATGCAAGCTGATTTTTCCCCACATCCACAAATGAGTCACTTTCCTCACTGATATTTTTTTAATTCCAAGTTTTAACTTGCAAAAATAAAACACACCCATTGGAAAAGTTTCAAGTAATTCTACAAAAAAAGGAAGTGAAAGATTTTTATGATCCTCCCCAGAGAAATTCTTTACTCATCTCCTAAAGGATCCTTTTATGTATTTAAATACGTTGAATTACAACACTTACAAACATGTATGCATGCATATGTTATTTTGTTGGAAATAAAAGGGATCATATTATACGTAGAATTTTGTGATTACAACTGTCACTCAGTAGACCTCAAAAATCCTCCCATGGCAGTGTCTACTAATCTATAACACTCCTCTAAATGTCTGATGCTGTGTATTCAGGTGTGTGGATGTGTACATATATATTTTTTAAAGAGACAGAGAAAGTGAGAGAGAGAGAGGGAGAGAGAAAGCGAATCAATTTTATTTAGTTTTCATGTGGCTTTTATTGCTCCAACACTCTGTTGTGTACTTGGTGGCTGGGTTTGAATCTGCATCCTTGTGCATGCCAGGCAAGCACCAGAACCACTGAGCCACCGCTCCTGCCCCTGTACATACATACGTAGGTACATATATGTGTATATATATACATATATATATGTGTGTGTATATGTACACACACACACCCAATTTTTTTAAGAAAGAGGGGAAAATGAGAGAGAGAGAGAGAGAGAAAGAGAGAAGCAATTTTTTTTAATTTAGTTTTTCATGTGACTTTCATTCCTCAGACACTTCATTGTGTATGTGGTGCTGGGGTTTGAACCTGCATCCTCACGCATGCCAGGCAAGTGCTGTAACTGCAGAGCCGCCACTCCAGTCCCTGTACATATATTTTTAAAGAAATCCATATTGTAAAATATCTCACATGCTACGGAAAGTTGTAAAGTTAGAAGTAAAGTCTCTTAAACTCCAAATTCCCATTTCCATATCTAGAGTTAAGCATTTCAAATGGAAAACTTTTTTTTAAATTTTATGTTAAAAGTCATCTGAAGTAGAGGAAACTGAATTCCCATTTACAGGGGTCTACTCCATTCCTATTCCTGTACCATACTGTTTTGATTGCTGTAGAGTGAAAATACGTTTGGATAACTTAGAGGGCACCTGCTTCATCATTATGATTCTTCTTCGAAGCTTTTCTGGAGAGAATTTGAAATTTGCTTTTCCAAATGAAGTTCAAAAATAATTTGTCAAGTTCTCCAAAAGAACTGGAAAAAAAAAGAAATTTGAATGCTATCACTTTGAATTTATGTGTTCATTCAGGGAAGAAATTAAATTTCAAAAATATTGAATCTATAAATGAAAATACATGCTGTATTTTTTTTCAATTAATTCAGATCTTTCTCTGCCCTTTCAGAATATTCAATGGCTCCTACTAAGATTGTGAAAGCAAGAATCTTATCCATTTCATCCTAACAATTTCTCTGAAGTATAATGGACATACACTAATTTGCACATTTCAAGTATGTAATTTGGTAAGTTTTGAAACATATATTTGCATCTGTCAAATACCACAACCATCGATGTAATGAATACATAAACATGTTCCCAAATTGTGTGACTCTGTATTCTCACCTTTCCCTCCTCTAACCACTGATATGCTTCCTGGTGAGCAGTTTGGATTGTCTAGAACTGTATATAAATACAACCATACACATGCCTTCTCTGACTTTCTTCCTTCATCACAATTATTTCCAGAGTCATCTGTGTTGGTTAATTTGACAATTTCTTTCTTTTTTTCAAAGAGAGAGAAAGAGAAGAGGAGAGAAACTGATAATTTTATTTATTATTTGCACCTGGTTTTTGTTTTTGCAACGTTTAGTAGCGTATGTGGTGCTGGGATTTGAACCCAGGTCCTTGTGCATGCCAGGCAAGCGCTCCAACTGCTGAGCCATGGCTCCAGCCCCTAGTTTAGCAATTTCTTTTAAAAAGTCAGCAAATACCTACGATATGACCCAGGAAATACACTTACGTACTTATCCATATATGTCAACATTTATACACGTTTATTTGCAAGTGGATACTCTCAGTTGTTTTAGCACCAAAGGTTGAAACACTATCTTTTCTATTTTGTTACATTTGTTCTTTTTTCAAAGATTAAAAAGCTTCTGGAACATAGGTATTGCAATATGCCATAAAGTAGGGGAGACAACAAAAGTCATGGGAAGTTTTTTGGTGTTTTCTTTTGTTTTGTTTTGTTTTACCCAAGACTGTAAATTTTGTCCAACTCTTATAATGATGACAGAACAGAAATAACATATCTGATTCTGCAGTTATTAGTACAAAGATGAGGAGAAAAAGAAGAATCTGGCAAATCACACTAGTGAAAATCATCTACTTTTGCTATTTAATATTTTTCTTTTTTAAAGCAAGAATAAAAATTAAAAAGTCAAAAAAGTAAATATTAAAAAAAAAGCTTCTGGACAGCCAAGGCATTGGTTAAAATTGTTAAGAAACAACCTACAGAATGGGAGATAATCACAGTCTGTGATTCTGCTGACAGAGGAGCCATATCCAAAATTTACAAAGAATTTTTAAAAAATTAATACCAAAATCACAAACAATCCCATCAACAAATGGGCCAATGAGTTACACAGAAACTTCTCAACAGAGGACATCAAGCAAGCCAATGAACACATGAGAAAGTGTTCTAAATCACTAGCAATGCAAGAAAGGCAAATCAAAACTACATTAAGATTTCATCTCACTCCAGTGGGATGGGAAAAGATGAAGAATATAAACAGTAACAGATGCTGGAGGGGTTGCAGGAAGACAGGAACACTAGCACACTGTTGGTGGAACCCCAAACTGGTACAGTTGCTCTGGAAAGCAGTGTGGAGATGTCTCAAAAAATTAGGGGTGGATCCACCATATGATCCAGCTATCCCTCTTCTGAGTATTTTCCAGGAGGAGTTAGAATCAGCACATTATAGCAACACAGCAAAATCCATGTTCATAGCAGCTCAATTTACAATAGCTAAATTGTGGAACCAACCCAGATGTCCCTCACTGGATTTACAGATCCAAAAACTGTCAGATTTTTACACACACACACACACACACACACACACATATACATACACATACAACAATGGAATATGCGCAATGGAATTCTACTCAGCAATTAGAAACAATGATATTATATCCTTTGAAGATAAGTGGATGGCAATGGAAAAAAATCATGCTGAGCTAAATTAGCCAAATCCAGAGAGTCAAGGGTCGAATGTTTTCCCTCATTTGTGGAGGCTGGAGCTAAACCCAGGCTTGGGTGAAAGGTAGACAAACTCATGTATTTGACCAGCAAAGGTGTAGCAACACATCGTCTAGAGGAACCTTAGATAGGTAGGGAGAGAAAGGAGGAGGAGCAGGTGGGGGAGGGGAGTGGGAGGGCAAATAGGGAGGGATATAGGGAGACAACCAAATTGTAGCATACTCTTTACACCTGCCCTCTGAAAATTCAAATAATACTTATGCAATCATTTAACTGTGGAAAATTCACAATCCAAGCATTTATATCTTTTATAGGGGCAAAATATAGAAGAATCAAGAGACTTGGGCTTGGGCAATGTGAGGGTAATTCTGGCTTAAGAACATTTGCATATCATATTGTTACTATATATGCATTTATAATTGTACAATAACTCAACTCCTTAATTAAAAGTTTTTTTTTTTTTAAAAAAAAAACTATAGTCATGTGGGGCTGGAGTGATGGCTCTGCAGTTGGAGTGTTGCCTGGCATGTATGAGAGCATAGGTTCCAACCCTAGCACCACGTATACAACTAAATGTTGGAACAATGAAAACCAGAAGAAAAACTAAATAAAATTGTTTCTCTTTCTCTTAAAAAAACAAAACACTATAGTGGTACGCATCCATATCTGCACTCTAATCTATTTGTCTAGATTTCCACTAATCTATTTGTCTTTTCCTTCTCCAGTACCATACCATCTGGATTACTGCAATTTAACAGTAAGCTTTGTTTTTATATTTTGTTTCTTCCAACACAGAGAGAACCAATTTTTAAAAAAATTTTCATCTGTGTTTTTATTTTCTAACACTGAGTTGTGTATGTGGTGCTGGCATTCAAACCCAGGTCCTCGCGCACAGCAGGCGAGTGCTCTATCACTGAGCCACGGCTCTAGCGCGAGGGCGAGTTTGTCTTTGAATTTGGTTTTACTTCTTCAATTTTGTGCTGTCTGTTCTGTGTTCTGTACCTCATCATACAAACTTTAAAATATTTTTTTAGCATCTACAAGCTAACTTTCTGGAATTATGACTGGGGTTATGTTGATGGAGATTTAGCCCTGGAAAACCTGACTTCTTAATATTCCATCTTGCACTCCAGGAACATGGATATGCATATATTTTGATGGTCTTTCATTGTGTGGGTCCATGCTTATAATCATATCTTCTTATTGTATTGGGTTGTTTTTTAATACAATTGACCCTCTGTATCTGTATAATCCACATCCATGGATTTGATCAATTGCAGACAAAAATGTTTGCAAAAATATTGCCTTTTGCCAAATATTTACAGACTGTTTTATCATTATTCTCTAAACATTACAGTATAACAACCATTTTATGTAGAATTTATATTTGATTAGATATTATAAGTAGAGATGAATACTCTAGATTATATACAAACACTACATCATTTTATATAAGGAACAAAATTCATGGATTTTGGTAAACTCCAGAGTCCTTGAACCAATCTCCCCAAATACTCAGAGATGACTGTGTTACTGTGTTCTTTTTTATCTCTTTTTGTCTCTTTGTCTCTACATTAAATTTCTATTTTATCTAATATTAATATGGCTAGCCCATTTGCATGGAATATCTTTCTCCATTCTTCTATTTTGGGCCTATTTGTGTTTCTGGTTCTAAGCTGCATCTCTTGTAGAAAGCATGCAGTGGAACCATTGCTTTCATCCATTCTGCCAACATCTGTTCTTTGGAGACTTCCATCCATTCATATTTGAAGTAATTACTACTATGAGGAAGGACCGTCATTTGTCATTTTCCTATTTCATTCCTATATGCCCAAGAGCTTTTTATGTTCCCCATTTCCTACATTATTTTGTTTAGCGTGTAGTTGATTTATTTTCTAATGAAATATTTAAATCCCTCTGATTTTCTTTCACATATATTGTAAGGCTATTTTCTTACCACGATCATTCCATCTAACATTCTAACCACTTAACGTACTATTTTGAATTTTACCAGTTTAACCTTAATAGCATGCAAAATCTCTGCTCCTTTGCAGTTCCCTCCCTAGTCTTTTAAGTGGCTGTTGTCACAAAATTATATATTGTGTGCTCCAGAATATAGACCAATACTTAAATTCTTTAGTTTCTTAAATTATGTAGAAAACAAAATGTAGAGTTACACAACTACGTTACAGTGACACTAATTTGAACACTAGTAATTTTTTAAAATGTGTTAACCTCTTAAGTCGTGTAGAAGTTATAATGCATTCTTACGGTAATACTAGCCTCTATACCAGCCCAGGCATCTTCGCTGAGATGTTCATTTCCTGATGCAACATTAAGTGCCTAACGCTCCTTCATTGCACCTTGCAGGACCCTCCTGAGCATTTTTTTATTTTTTTATTTTTTTCCACCTTTATTAGAAGTATATTGCCATACAGGATACAGATGA
>PVKS010013468.1:10655-50816 GCA_004027875.1 Aplodontia rufa | reverse complement strand
TTTTTTTTTTAAGAGAAGGACAGTGAGAGAGAGAGAAAAAGAGACGGAGGGAAAATCAATTTTTATTGAGTTTTTCACATGGCTTTTGTTGCTCTGACACTTAGTTGTGTATGTGGGTGCTGTGGTTGGAACCCGTGTACTTGTACATGCCAGGCAAGCGCCGTAACCGCTCCAGCCCCCTCCAGTATGTATTTTTAACAGACAAGGAATCCCATTTTGTGACAGATAAAGTAGAATCTTAAGAACCTTTTTGAAGAATGCACTGAAGTTTGGAACACTAAAATTGCGTATGGGCTGTTAGAGTGATATATAGGAAAAGTGAGATCCTTTAAATTGGAAGCAAGCCATTGTACCAAAAAACAAGTTGAAAGGTATGCTGAAAAAGCCCAATTAATAGCTTTTAGAGTACCCACTGAGAGAAGGAAGAGACTCGAATTTTTGAATGGTGGCTGTGTGTCTGCAGGTCAGTAGGGGAACAAAGCCAAGTGCGTTTCCTATCATTTGAGATCGTGGTTCTGTTTCAGTATTTTTTCTTGAGGGGAAAAAACCAAGGTGTGTGCAAATACAGCAAATCAAGATATTTGCTGCAATATCATCATTGTACATCAGTGAAGAACTAAACCTAATGCTCACTATTACTGGAATGATTAAAGGAGGATATCTTTATTAAATGATTTGTAACCACTGGAAATTGTGCAACATGATTCCAGTTGTATGAGGTGCTTAATGTGTATTAAAAGGTTTGAAAAAATTAACCCAGATATTAATTTGAACGAATAGTGGCAGTTTCTAGGTATTAGAATTTTGAGGAATTTTTATTACTTTTTTGGGAAATCGTTGCGAGTTTTGTCCATCAGCGTTGTGATGTAAGTTGATAAATGATAACATTGAGTATGCTTGCTGTATTTCAAGTACTGTTTAAGTACTTTTTATCTTTTTTATTTTTTAAAGAGGAACAGTGGGAAAGAGAATAAATTTTATTTAGTTTTTCATGTAGCCTTTGTTGCTCTGACACCTGGTGCTGGGATTTGAACTTGGGTCCTCACGCCTGCCAGCCAAGCGCCGTAACAGCTGAGCCACTGTTCCAGCCCTGCTTCTTATCTTTTGCACTTAATTCTCACAATTGTCCTAAGAGATTTTATTATCCTTATTGTATAGATGAGGAAGTGGAGGCAGGGAGATTGAGTACCTTGACAATTGAGTACCTTGACAAAGTCTTTCCTTTCAGATTTATTCTTTGCTCTTAAGTGTAATTTTATCTCCAACTGTTGGGATTTTATTATAAACATTATTTTGTTTTTGCTCTTCTTTAAAAATACGTGGTGAACATTATGGCATTTTCGTCAAGAGTATTATGGCACATCATGCAAGAATCAGCTTTTTAAAAATTGATAACTTCCTTCTTATGAGTATATCATGCTTTTTTTCCAACTGGTCCTTTGTTTTTGTTCTTTGTCTTCTGTTGCAATATTCTGCTTGTAGGAATAACAGTACAGTAAACATCTTTGCAAATAAATTTGTATGGGCATTTCTGATTATCCTTCTAGAATTAGCTCTTAAAAGTGGCATTACGGGGTAAAAAATCATAAACATTTTGAAGGCTTTTATGAGATTGCAGATGACAAATCACCATCTTTCCTTAAGTTTAGAAAAGTTGTTTTGGGGCAATAAATTTGGGAGAAATAGAGCTTCTAAATCAGCAGTGGGAATATGTGCTTTCACAGTTTCTCAGGCTACCCTAAGCTTGCTGGCAGCAGTAGACAGAGGAAAAGAGGAAAGACGCGTGGGTGATTCACCTGTGGCCATGACCTTGAACAGATACTCTTCTCTCCCCTTCTCTGACTTAAAAGTTGTATGATCTTGGCAATGTTTTTATTGCAAGTTGTTTATAAAAACAAAATATGCCCATCAAATATGCATGGATTTTCTTTGTTTTGATCAGAATTTGGTAGAGGAATTTCCATTGTGTATTTTTAAAATTTATTTATTTATTTTTTTGGTGCTGGGGATTGAACCCAGGGCCTTGTACTTGCTAGGCAAGTGCTTTACCATTGAGCTACATCCTCAGCCCCATTGTGTATTTTTTTAAACTATAGATATGGAAGGCATGACAGAGACCGTAATGACTCTCAAGAATGTTTTTGATGTTGCATTTTTTAAAAAAAGATTTTTAAATGGGTCATATGTTCTCTTTTCGTGAAATGCAAGAACTGAAAATTTTGGTTAATTGATGCTTTCTGTTAAAGGGTTAAGCTTTTAATGTGTGTTTCTCTTGGACATATGTTCTTCCAAAGACTCTGCAAAGATTTGTAGGTTTAAGTGGGGAAAAGGGCATTTTAACTTGAGGGAGTCCAGAGCATAAATGAAATCAGAAAGAGAAAGTCACTAGATGAAGCTTCGAAAGAAGTGTTAGGATCAATTATTCTGGAAAGCTGAAGATCAATAAAGGGTAATGTGATAGTCTAGAAATTCATGAGAGGTACAAATGGAATAATTAAGCACTGAAATTGAATTTGAAATCTTTAAGTACTAAAAGGGGCAAAAGGAGGTATTGCTGTTTACTGTGAACGGTAAAATTATGAAACTGTGTCCTATAAACAGTAGAGATAAGACGTATAAGGAGGATTTTTATCAGGAGCTTCTAATCCATGATTAGTGGTTAGATTACAAAGGTTCATAACTGTAAAATTAGGTGAGTGTGTGCATTTTGGAAGGACAAGTCTTCATTCTTTTCAGATTTGCAAAGAAATAACTTCCAAAAGCTTGAATTCCACTAGAAAGCAAATCCACAGGATAGGAATTTCTGCTTTATTCACTCTTTTGTCCATCGTACTTGGCAGATAGTTCTGTCCAATAAGTATTGGTCGAATGTATGATTTCTATAAATTTATGTGAGGAATAATTATAGTAATGGACTTTTAGAAGTTAGGGGTGGAAGTATGTTCCAGATTTATGGATAGGCAGTGCAATTCCACATCCATGTCTTACCAGGCTACTTCCACGTTTGTCCAAAATTTTCCTTTTGGTGTTTAAGTCTAGATGGGTACATGGAGTGGAGAGCATTTGTGTGATCATTTTTGGTCAAATTTCATTTTTCCCACTGTGCCAACACAGAAAAATGACAGAAAAATTATTCTAAAAATACATATCCATTTACCAGTATATAAGAAAATTTGTACTCTCATGCTATTTTCATTTAATGAAATCTTTATGGAAAGCTTTCCCTTCAAATTGTGAATGGAATATTTGCTGGTTGTTTTCCCTAGATCAAGTTGTGTGACGGTAACTGCTGTTCTGACCAAAAGTGTGAAATCAACAAAACCTTGACAAATTTACCTGCTGAGAACATTGCTTTATCAGCAAGGGATTTGGATTTTTGCAGTGAAGCCCAATTATTCTAGCTCAATATCATTATACAGCATTTTTAGCAGGTCGTATAATCTGTGATTACATTAGTCTGTATCTATACTTGTTAAAATTGAAATTTGGGAGAAAGTTAAAAAGAATAGCTGAGTGGCTGGAGCGGTGGCTCAGCGGTTTCGGCGCTTGCCTGGTAAACACGAGGACCTGGGTTCAAACCCCAGCACCACGTACACAACTGAGTGTTGGAGCAACAAAGGCCATGTGAAAAACTATATAAAGTTGTTTCTCTCTCTGTCACTCTCACTGTCCCTCTCTCTTTAAAAAAAAATTGTTTCTCTCTCTTTTTAAAAAAAAAAGTTTTAAAAAAAAGAATAGCTGAGAGAAGTTTAAAATTATAGATCCACTTAAAAATTATAAAAATTATAGCATTTCTAAAACGATAGGAGAAAAAGTGAATTGCTTAAAGATTGAAGTGTGATACAGCCACTGTTATTTTATGAATCATAAATATCTTTGATAATTATAGGGATGACCTTAGATTATTTAAGTTAATGATTTTTTCTAGTCACGTTTAAAACATAGTTGAATAATGGCTTACTGTCTACACTTGATTATTCGTGAGTAGATTTTTCATGTTTTACACACTCTTTGGTGGATTAAACTATACTGCCTTTTCTGTTTTCCATAATTATTTTGTTTCTCATATAGGAGCTGTGTTTATTTTAAATGTATTTGAAAACCATAGCCTCCTTATTCTCAAAGGCTGTCAGAAGATTTATATCATCTTAGTTTTTTGCCTTATTTTAAGAGGCCTGACAAGAGTCCCACCTTATTTTAATAGAAGAGCAGGAATTGGCCTTTATAGATGTCATGTCATGCAATGTACTTTCTCTCTTTAGTCAAAAATATGATGAATTTTTAGGTCACCATACATTCTGGTATTAAAAGTATAATATAAAATACATTTGAAGTCAAACTTATAGCTTCAAGCTGGAATCTTTGATATAATTTTCCCTCTTCTTTTTACCCAGTGGGATATTCCTTTCTATAACATGCAATAGGAATGGTAATATTCCTGACAACCTTTGCCTAAAAACTCTGAGCAGGGATTGTAGCACTTATGAAGCCAACTTTGCGTTCATCTCATAATAATTGTGGCTGGGGATATGGCTCAGTTGTGAAGTGCTTGCCTAGCATGCACGAGGCCCCAGTTCAGTCCCCAGCACTGCACAAAACAAAAATAAACAAAACCAAAAAACAACAGTATAGTAATTATACAGATAATTGAGTTATTTAATACTGAGCTCAAATCTACTTTGTGCTAGGCATCATAACTTCTTGCTCTCCTCTTCAAATCGTGAAGTGTTCCAAGCATATAGGCTGGTATCAAGAATACTTTAATGAATATCGCTGAGATTCATTTACTCTAAACTTTTGCTGCTTCTTCAGATTATTATTCATAATGTGTATCACAGACACATGCATCAAATGTCTTAGAAAAATTAATTTCTGGCATTTCTGTTTGTTTAAAAACTTCTATTCACAAAGGAAATGAGGTTAATGTGTTATCTGAACACCCACTCAACTTTCTTTTTTACTTTTTGGCCTAAAGTGAAGCAAGGTTGTTCTGGGAGGGCCTCATTTGCCCTGAGGTTCTCCCAGGCTGAGCCGCTGTTCTTTTATTTATTGCACATGGAAGTGTCTAGATTATTACTCCCACTGCAGGTGAAAAGTCTTGCCCTTCAAATCACCTGTTATGTGACTGTTTACAGTCTTCCTTTTAGTACTGCCAAATACCAACTGACCTCCTTGTTTATTTGGCCTTTTCTTCTTAAGTTAGCAATCACAGCATTGATCATGTGTGTAGTACGAACACTTACAGTTAACCTGACCTCTGACCTTCACTGGTCTCAAAAGTAGTACTGTAAAAGTAGTGGTAAAATTACTCTTATAGATAAAATGCCTCCAAATCAGTCAAGTGAAACGAAAATGAAAATCCCATGTTAAATAATATGTATGTACACAAGGTGAAAAAGTGATTGATATGCAAGAAAGCAGACCAAAACAAACTAAAAAGCCCTGAAAACAAAAGGTCTTCAAAACCCAGCCCTTCTAGAAATTGCTGTAACCCATAAAGAAAGCCAGAGAAGCATAAGGCAAATATTTTACAGCATAACCAAAAGATATATTTACTTTTTCAAAAGCTGAAAATAGGAAGGCTGCATGTTTACTGAAACTGATAATTCTGAGAGGATGTAGAGAAAATGGAATACTTTTACACTGCTGGTTGGATTGAAAATTAGTGCAATCACTATGGAAATCAGTGTGGAGGTTTCTGAAAAGACAAGTCCTGGAACCACCACATGACATGGCTATGCCAGTCCTTAATATTTATCCTTACGAATTAAAATCATACTACAGTGATATGTGCATACCCATGTGTATAGCCTCACAATTCACAATAGACAAACTATGAAACCGACCTACTGTCCATCAGTGGATGAATGGGTAAGGGGATAAAATATTACATGGAGGAGAGACAGCCTATTTAACAAATGGTGCTGGAAAAACTGGACAGCCACTTGCAGAAAGTTGAAATTAGACCCTTATCTTTCACCTTGCACAAGAATCAAATCAAAATGGATCAAGGAGCTAGGAATTAAACCAGCTACCTTGCAATTGATGGAAGACAAATTAGGTCCAACACTTCAGCATTTGGGAGTAGGCAAAGACTTTCTCAGCATGTCTCCTAAAGTGAAGGAAGTAAAGTAAAAAAATCAGTGAATTGGATGTCATAAAGCTAAAAAGCTTTTGCACTGCCAAGGAAATAATCAAAATAATTAAGAGGCCTCCTACAGAATGGGAGAGAATTATGGCCTCTGATTCTTCTGAAAGTGGTCTCATATCCAGAATCTACAAAATTCTCAAAAATCTCAACCTCAAAAACACAAACAACCCAATCAGTAAATGGGCCAAAGAACTAAATAGAAACTTCTCAACAGAGGACATTGAACAAGCCAATGAATACACAAGAAAGTACTCTAAATGACTAGTAATCAGAGAAATGCAAATGAAAACTACATTAAGATTTCACCTCATGTCAATCAGATTGGCAAAAATGAAGAAAATAAACAATAATAGATGCTGGAGGGGTTGTGAAGAGATAGGTGCATTAGCACACTGTTGATGGAACTGCAGACTGGTACAGCCCCTCTGGAAAGCAGTGTGGAGAATCCTTAAAAAACTAGGGATGAACCCACCGTATGATCCTCTCCTGGGTATTTTCCAGGGGATTTAGAATCAGCACATTACAGTGACACAGCAAAACCTATGTTCATAGCAATTCAATTTACAATAGCTAAATTATGGAAACAACCCAGATGCCCCTTACTGGATGAATGGATCCAAAAACTGTATGTGTATGTATGTGTATGTATACACACACACACATACATACATACATACCATGGAATTCAGCAATTAGAAACAATGACATTGCAGCCTTTGAAGGTAAATGGATGGCTATGGAAGAAATCATGCTGAGTGAAGTCAGCCTAACCCAGAGAACCAAGGGTCGAATGTCTTCACCCTGTGGAGGCTGGAGCTAGACCCTGGCCAGCATGAAAGGTGGTCAACTCTCATGTATTAAACCCAGAAAAGGTATATAGAGAGACATACAACCTAAGACATGCATAGAGATGTATTGGGAAGGAGGGGTGAGGGGGAACAGATAAGAGTGGGATATTGGGGGGGGGGCTTTAGGGGGTAATCTAATTTCAGAATAAATATATATATATCATATTGTTTCATTGGAAACAATATTGTTTTGATTGTTCAACAAATAAATTTCCTAATTAAAAAAAAGGTGGTAGATGTATGTATGTATGTAAATACACACACAGGAGTTTTATTCAGCTAAAAAGAAAAATTATATCATTTGCAAGAAAATGGATGGGATTAGAGACCATTATGTTAAAGGAGATAAGCCAAACTCAGAATGTAAAGGGTCATTTGTTTTCTCTCATATGTGGAAGCTAGAGAAGACAAAGGAAAAATCAAAGGGAGATGAGTAAAATAGAAGAAAGGAACTGAAAGGTGGGAGGGAGGAGTACGTGCTGGGGTGATATTGCCCAAATTATATTGTTACATTGTGTACATGTATAACTGTGTAACAATAAATCCACCATTATTTACATCTGAAATGCACAAATCAAAAAAATTAAAAAAGGAAAACAAACTGAAACAAAAAGTTCTGGCCAAATGCAGGGAATTCTTAGTTCTTACATTTCCATGGCAGTGTGGTTGCAGGAAGAGTAAACACGCAAAAGCATGGCATTGGAACTTGCTGTGTCTGAACAGAAGATGGTTCAGAAGTGAAGTAAAATGAAAGTGCTGAACATGGTGGTACAGTCGATCTCAGCTGGAATTATTGTAGCATTCTAGAACTATTTGCTATTTTAGCAGTGATTGGTTTTCTGACTTGTCCCAAAAGAGGAAAAAAATGGTTTAAATCTCATTAAATGTTGCCTGTACATGACTGTACCTGCAGACATGACATGTTGCCACATGAGCTTTGTTGAATTCAAAGGGGAAAAGAGTCCACGCACTGAGGACAAGTGTCAAGAATCATGGTTGTAGATAGTATAGTGTTAATACATTCGGAGGTATTTGATGGGGCAGCAGGAGTTTCCAGTAAGGCTGAATGATATTGATTATGAACAAGTGCAAATGAATTAGTGGTTTGCTGTATTTACCAGATTTTTAGCTTTAAATATTTGGCCTTAGTCTTGATTGAGTTGCCCATTCCTCTGGGTACACAGACTAGTACATTTTTATAACTGGATCAAAGGAATTTCAAATTGAAAGTTTTAAGTACAAAGCTAAAATTTAAGAGAGTGAACCCTTTCTGTTGGGTTGGCTAGTCATTAAACAAAAGAGAATGGTTATGACTTAAAAAGAGGGTACTTTGGAGGCTAGGGTTGTAGCTCAGTAGAAGAGCACTTGCTTAGCATGCGAGATTCCCTGGGTTCCACACCCATTACTTTGCAAAAACAAAAAGTCAGTCTTCAGCCAGGTATGGTAGTAATCCCAAAGATGTAGGAGGCTGAGGCAGGAGGATCACAAGTTCAAGCCAGCCTCAACATGGGAAGACCCTGTCACAAAATAAAAAAGGGTGTGGGAGAAGCTAAGTGGTAGAGTGCCCCCTGGGTTCAATTCTCAGTACTGCCTAAATAAAAAAAAGACTAATTTGAGTTTCAATGCCATATTTCACCTATATTACTATTGAAAGACATCAAGTACTAAAACATGAATGTGCTTGAATACACGTGAATCTTTATAAATTGTAAAGAACAGTCCTGTCATTGGGTTTATTTTTAGTAGCCACCAAAATAATTACAGATCTGTACAGTAGTTCAGTTCATGAGCCCCTCAGAGTTATTATAATTAGACTCTGAAAAATTTGCATCTTGAACATTATCTGTGAGGTAAATAGTAGGCTTGGTATGTATATTTACTATTTTTTGGAAATCAGTTTCAATGAGTAGAACAAGCCTGCTGTGATGTAACTCAGAGGCTGAGGCAGGAGAATCACAAGTTTGAGGCCAGCCTGGACAACTTAGCAAGACCTTGCCTCAAAATTAAAAATAGAAAGCACTGAGGATGTAGCTCAGTGGCAGAGCATCCTTGGGTTCAGTCCCCAGGATGAGGGGCTGGGGATGGGGGAAAGAAATTTAGGAGACACTTTGAGATATTTAACCACTGATTGGCAACTAATGTTATAAAGTAATATTAATATATTATTGTCATGGTATTATAATGGGATTGGCGTATGTTGAAAAAGTAAATCTTTGTCTTGGAGGGATACATACTGAATTAGCAATGTGTTTGGAGTTTGCTTCAGAATAATCCAGAGTGTGGATATAAAAATGTAAATAAAGATATAGATAAAATGATTTTCTTAATTTTTAAAGCTGAGAATAATGCAGCAGAGGCTCATGATACCAGTCTAAATAAGTTTGCAATAGTTTGGAATTTTCTGTAATAAAAACTGAGGAAAATAAAATGCAGTGTATTGAAAGAGGTACCAGGTAACTGGTATATAACCAGAAATAAGAATGTGTTTGAGTAACACAGATATGCACTTATTACAAGCATAGGTGATAGTATAAATATTGTATTTTGATTTTCTTTAGAGCTGAAGCCATTCATTTTAAGTCTTGGATGATTCACATCTAAATGCTTAATTCTCAAAACTGCTCGAATCACACAGTCATAAATAGATGATCCACGTTACCACCAAGAAATTGCTGTCTTCAGTGACACGGTAAGATTATACTAAATATTCTAAGACCAAGTAGTGACAAAGGCCTAAAAAGATTTTTGAATCTCGTATTTTAGCTTCTGGCTTCAATTGTAATTCCTTAATCCCATAACCATTACCCTAGGAATTCTGTGTTAGTCAGGTTCCCACTACTGTAATGAAATACCTAACTTATTAAGAGAAAAGGTTTGTTTTGGCCAGGAACGATTGTTCCTGTTGTTTTGGGCCTGTGGCAAGGCAGCATATGATGGTGGGAGTGCATGGTAGAGTCAAACCACTTCAAGGTGAAGAAGCCAAAGGGGGGAGAGGTGGGGTTAGAGTCCCATGATCCCCTTCAAGGGCAAACCCACAGTGACTTAATTTCTTTCCACCAGATTCCACCTCTCAATCATTCTACCACTTACCAGTAGTACTCAAGTTGGGGCCAGTCCTTTAACACATGGATCTTTGAGGGACATTCAACATCAAAACTATAGCAAATTCAAAGTTGTGACAGTTACCTTAAATGCTTAGAAATATCAGCTGTAAACAAGGTTTTAGGGCATTTCCTCCTCACAGAGTCAGCTAGCAATTGGTACAGTTTTGTCACTGGAATGCCTTGCTTTCCCACATGTCTCAGGGTGGGTTCTCAGGAAGGTAATGCTGAACAAGAGTGTGTCTTCCAGGATGTTTATTAGGGCTCAACACCTATGAAGAGTGGGGTGTGACAGGAAACAGAATAGACAGAGGAAATCAAACTATAGTGAAGGCTCCGCAAAGCTTGGGGCAGTAGTAGCTGTGAGACTTGATTTCCTTCTTAAATAGTCAGCTTTTTGGAGATGGACACGTGTCTCAGTGCCTTGGTATCTTGCACAGATCACCATAGAAGCTGTTCAGCAAACTTTCGTCGAATGAAGGAAGTCAGGGAGAAGTCTAGTGGTCTGTTGTAAGACACCCAGTCCTTTCCCCTCCACCTCAGCCCCTTCCTTTTGGCAGTTGAAAGCACAACTTACACCATTGAGGTTCGTAGCCACGCAGCTGGTTGTGCTGTATATCGTGAAGAACACGAAGGTGACTTCCCCTCTATAGTTAGCTTGTGTTGTGCACCACTGTTTCTGGGCTCCATAGATAAGACCTGCACAGGGACCCAAGGCAGACGACAAACCTCAGATCTGTAGAGCAGGAGGTCACATTCAGGCAGGGGTGAGGGCGGGGGTGACTAGCAAGTGCATTGGAAGCACAGGGATGACTTTCAGGCACATTAAGGCGCAGTTTGTGGTTCCCACCAGTTCTCATACTAATTGTGATTCTTTTAGGTTCAAGGGTTAAGAAAGAGTGTGCTTCTTGGAAGCATTTTTTTAAAGTTAATATTTTTTTTTTCTCTCTGCTTTAGGACAACAGATTTCTTTTACTTGATTTCCTTGTTTTTTACCCCTTCTTACCTAGACAGAATTTGCATTAATCTTTTAGAAATTGTTGGAGACATCTTACTGTTTTAATGCTCTGTTGTAAAGGAACTTCAAATAACATCTTTTAAGTGAATGAAGTAAGTAAGGATGGTTAACTTTTAACTTTATAAGTGATGTGGTGGAAAAATAAGGATGGAAGACCTAAGTAATTCAGAGCCAGACGTTGACTTGTTTTTCAGTGTCACAGCCGTTTTCCCCCATATCCCTAGAGATCATTTTGCTTCATCTTTAGAGATATGGTGTAAATATTTTTCTTCATGTCAAGTATTGGAAGATTGAGACTGTGAATGTGGTTTTACTAAGTGAATCTAATTTTCCCAGTTGTTATTAAAATGCATGTCTTTTGAAGTTACAAATATGATTACTTAGGAAGTTGCCTCCTTCTCTGTTCCCTTTGTTTCTTTATTCACTTCTTACTCACTTGGCATTCCCACCAGAGGGCAGGCAAAGGAAGGGACAGAAGTAGATACTGACTTAGTTTTCCAAGTCTTTCACAGGACTGTTTCATCCTACCTCTGAATTCCATTAAGGCAGTGGAATCAACTATTTTTGCTATTTTGAAATATTTAGTGGAATGCTCAGTTATTTTGAAAATGTATGTTTTTGCTTGCTATGTTTATTGAATTTAAATATTTAAATTTGAATTATTCAAATTTATGTTCTTGGAGCCATCTGTTTGAAATTATCAATTATTTTTTTTTGGTAATTCGTGCCAGGATTTCCACTACTACTACTGATAAGTCTGTGTGATCCAGACAAGGAGAGTTGTTTTTGCGTGTGCATTTAAAAGTACATTGCGATGTTTATAATACGGTGGAAAGATTGCAGTGACTCATCTTAAGGTAGTGTAGAAGGTGTTGTTCCCAAGGTCTACAAATGTATTTTTTTGAATGATAAGAATTATGTTTTCAACATAGGTAAATTGTTTTACACTTCAGCTGTAAGATTATTTAGAAGCCACACCTCAGACCAAAGTGAATTTGTTTTTACATTATCACAATGAAGGTTTTCAAAGTCTGAACATTAAAAACGGATGGATGCGAGACACTTTATGGCCTTGGTATTGCCGTTAACACCCATCATACAAGTGTGTGTATATAGGAAGTGCAGTTTCATAGTTTGTTTGGTTCGTTATCAGCATGAACAGTAAATGTCCTAAAAATCAGCTTCCCAACAGCTGGCAGCTGACCTGCTGAGTTATAGCACCGCCTAAATTCACATGATATTTCTTTGCTCTTTGACACAAATTGTGTCACTTAAGTTCTCATCAAGGAAGTCAGCGCAGTCACCTTTCTGTGTGCTTGTGGATCTAGTAATGTAGAAGAACTCTGCAATGGATTTCTTAAAGAGAGTCGTTCCTCCCATTCTTTCTGGAGACATGGTTTTGGATACTAGAGATAGCATTCAGGAAAGTTCCCCAAAATTACTTAAGATGAGACGTTTCACTTCACTCTCATCAGCAAAGACAATAGAGGAGCAAGATGGAACCGATTTCTGTCAAAGTCTTTATGACAGATACCAACATCAACAGCTAGGTAAAGTAAAAATTCGTTACTTTACGTCTTGTCATAAAGGATTTTAGAAAAGTAAAATTATTTTACAGGTATGAATTCAAGTAAGCCTGAATCTTGTTTTTTTTTTTTTTTTTTTTTTTTTTTTTTTAAGAGAGAGGGACAGTGAGAAAGAAAGAGAAACAATTTTTATTTAGTTTTTCATGTGTTTTTCATGTGGCTTTCATTGCTCCAAGACTTCATTGTGTATGTGGTGCTGGGGTTTGAACTCACGTCCTCATGCATCCTGGGCAAGCACTGTGACCGCTAAGCCACCGCTCCAGCCCCCTAAATCTTGTTTTAAAAATTTGTGTTTAAATGTTAAAACATTTAATAAAAAGTAATTACGTAGTTGGCCTAAATTTTTCAATATTAAAATTTTTGCTTTGAATTCAGAGGGAGATGTTTTTATGCTATAAATTAAGATAAGACCATTAATAAAGTTGAGAGTTTTGATCTTTGGAAAATATGTTGATGGTGAAGTATTATTAGAAATGTTATTATTAAAACCTTTAGGATTAGGGCTGGAGCCGTGGCTTGATGGTTACGGCACTTGCCTGGCATGTGCAAGTGCTCGGGTTCAAATCTCAGAACCTACGCATACAATGAAGTATCTGAGCAATGAAAGCCATATGAAAAACCAAATTAAAATTTGGATTTTCTGTCTCTCTCTGTCCCTCTTTCTTAAAAAAAAAAAGCAAAAAAAAAAAAACCCTTTAGGATATGTAAGTAAAAACTAAGATCCTGAATTTTATCTATCATCATAGAAACTAATTAAATTTTGTTTAAAAAGTATGTTCCATTGTTTTGTCCCAAAGATAGTGAATATTTGGGGTGAAGTATTAAAAAGTGTTTGAGGGACTGGGATGTAACTCAGTGGTAGAGCACTAAAAAATCAAATATATATTTATTGATTTCTACAGTGTACTGGATTAGAAGTCTTCTATTTGTGTACTTTCCCCTCACCTGGGTGGGTAAAGTGGAGGTGCGGCCACTGATTGTTTGGTACCCTTTAATTTTCAATTAAAGTCTATGAATTAGTAATGAATCTTGTGCTAGCATGTGCAAGGCCCTGAGTTCCATCCCCAGCACTGGTGTGGGCATGGGGGGGAGTCTTTGAGTCTTTGAATGTAAGATGATTATTTTGTAGTATAGTACTTTTGTTATAAAAATTAATTCTGCACATAGTTACTATCAAGTGGAAAAATTCTTTTAAGTTATAAAATTTCTGATTAAGACAGTTTGTTACAGTATGCTTAAGAATTTTTATATTTTAGGGAGTAACTAGCCATTTATTTAAATTGTAATATTTAGTAAAAGAAGGTTTCTGTAAACCACCTGCATGTTTGATATATGTTATAGCTGCATAGAAATATGCATATTTTAAAATGCACAAAGTTTAAGCATGCATGTATACAATTCTACTTGTAGAATCTAAATGAGATTTACTGTTCATATGGTACTGATATATGCTTTGTCATTTAGTACATCACGAACGTCTTTCTGTCTTATTTGAACTGTGTGTGTGTTCCATTGCATGATACAATGATTTGTCCAATTAATCTCTCATACATAAACATTTAGAATGACTAATTTTTAGTTATTAAAAATATGTAATTATTATTCAATTATGTCATTTTATACCTTAGATGATTGCTTCTTAGCATAAATTTCAATGCACATTTAAAATTTGATAGAAAACACTATGTTACCTTTAGTATATTTCTCAGTCTCCCCCAGGGAAAAATATGCGTTTGTAACATATTTTTCTGTAACGCTATTTTGTGGCAGTTTAAAAAATACAGTTGTCTTGAGTACAAACCATAATTTCTGCTTTGAAAATATCAATTATGTTCCAATTATAGCAGCATGTTACAAGTGGCTGTTTAAGTGCTAATAATAGTAAATCCTTTAATTTACCCCCCCAAAAAAGAAAATATCAGTTGTGTAAAGAATGAAGGTGTTTTTAAATTTTAATGTATATTTGGCACCCTTAATTTTTATTTAAAGTGTATGAATCAGTAAGAATACTTTTGTGTTTGGCAGTGTATATGTGTGTAAGTGAGAATACGTGTATATTAATATATGCGGTAACACAAGTTATTAAAGAGTTTCTTTTCCTTTCACTTTCAGTCTTGAATCAGTTTTTTTAATAGTTGTCATTATATGATTGGACTTTGTCTTTAAATGTGATGTGCCATGCCCATTTATGTGGCCCTTCATGTTTCTGAACTTGGTCTGCTTTTTAAAAAGGCTATCTTGTACTCTTTTGAATGAAGCATCCATGTTACAAAGTATAATTAGATTTTGTGATTTATATTAATTTGCAAATATGAGTTCAATTTAATGATGAATTTTTCATTACATGTCTTTTTACAAATCAAGGTGAAAACAAAGCCAAATAACGGAGTAATGAAGAATCTGGTGTCTGTTGAAGTTTCTGAGGCTGCAGGTTCTTTGTGCAATAATCCTTGCCCAATATTTCTCTTCGAAAGTAAACTTCAGGGGCTGAAGCAGTGGCTCAGCAGTTAGGGCACTTGCCTGGCATGCGCTAATACTCGAGTTTGAACCCTAGCACCACACACACAACGAAGTGTCAAAGCAGTGAAAGCCACATGAAAAATTAAATAAAATTGATTCTCTCCATCACTCTCACTGTCCCTCTCGCTTTAAAAAAAAAAAGAAAAGAAAAGAAAAGAAAAAAATTCAAATTTGGGAATGACTAAGAAAGTTAAAGAATGTCTTGGGTGATTTATGTATAGAGATTTGGTTTTAAAATGTCTGATCCTTAAATTTCAGTTTAGTGATGAAATTTCTTCTCTCAAATCTCACCATTTGCTACTAAATTAGTTTTATATAGCAGAATAGAACCCACATGGGTCCCCTAGTAGATAAGATTCAGGAAGTACAGGAACCTGTGTGTACTGGTGGTTCTGGGTGGAGATAAAGCAGTAGGTTAAACAGAAGTCATGAAAATGACTGGTTTAGTTCAGTTTTGTTCATTTAATGAAAGGAGAATTAAGGGTATGGACGGATTTCAGGTAAACCATGCAAAAGAAAACAAAGGGAGCTATTTTAGAGAAAAACTGGCACATAATCTCACAACTTTGTACTTGAATCAGTTTGTTTCTAGCTCCATTAATTGTTCAAGGGATGGATAGTTATGCTCATCCTCTCAGTTGAGGACAGCGCAGCTTGAAAAACATAGACACCTGCCTTGTACATTTAACTGTAGAAGTATTTATAGCTGATTTTGATTTCTTTAATAAGAATATATGTAGAGTTGATGTACTAGCACTGGGTCGATGGTTTGAAGAAGGTTTTCTTTGCTTTTCATGAATGTTTTCATTCTTGAAGTTTCTCTAAATGTTAAGTAGCCTAATGTTTAGACATTTTTATAGACATTCTTAAACACTTCACTGGGTTTACCAGTATCGTTTGTTTTCTCTGTAAAATTCACAAGTGCCTGCAGCAGACTGTTGAATTCCCTTGCCATCATTTCTGCTCCCAACAGACTGAATTGTGGACTTTCTGAGAGTTGGTCGTATTTTTAATCTAACCTGTTTATGCCAATTATACTTCTTATTGTGATTAGGTAAATTAATCACATATTACATAATTTGGCAAGCTATGAGATTGAAAAGAAAGTGTTTTGGTGTAAGCTTAGTTGTGTGCTTTGGTCAGATCTATAAGGAAGATAAATTTGTGTAGTGTGTAAGACTGGAAGGATTTTACCCTTGGATACCTTCTGAACCTTGAAATCATAGTTGATGTTTGTGAATTTGGTTTTAGGCAAGAATGACAATGGGATAATCAGCAAATCCACCTTAAATGATGGTGCCAGGGTGCTATTGAAGGGCTGTGAATTAAGCATGAATTTTATGTACAATGTTAAAACTATAATTGGCCTCTCGATCTTTCTCTTCTGATTCCTACTTGAGGGGAGCTTTTAAATTAAATGCTTAGCCAACGATTGGACTTTAGACTTAAGGGATTGTACTGTATATAGCATATAATATTGTCATATTGCTAAAGAAATGATTTATCTGCCGTATCTACTTCTTTAATAAGAAAAGTGTCAAAATGATCACATAATATGTGATATAACCTTAGCTTATTCATGAGTTGCTTAAATATCCTTATAGTTTTTGTGTAGCGTCTTAATTGTGTTATAAAAGACACATTTCAAGGTCTGGAGGTGTAGCTCAGTGGTAGAGCATTTGCCTAGCATGTACAAGGCCCTGGGTTTGATGCCCAGCACCACAAACAAAGCAATAATACAAAAACTGATTTCATTGATAAGTATTAGTAGACTTGACTTGGAACATATAATATTTATTTTCAGATTTAAAATTTGTTGGGAAGTAAATACCCTTTACTGATTCAGAATGTACTGCAATGTTTTTTGACAGTCAAACAGTGAATGATAGGTAGTAAGAACCTAAAAATTAGGCAGTGTGTATTTCTGTAGACTTCTGTTGTGATAGCTACAGAATCCTTGTATCTCCAGGATTGGGTTCTTTTTGTTCTGATAGACTCAGCCTTAATTTCCTTGTTCATTGGAGTCAAGAGTAAGTGTAATGTGACAAAAATATAACATTGACTCTTATAATCCACCAAGAGCAGAGACAGTGATACATGGAACAGAATAAAGTATATATCAACATTAGGGATGGGAAAATATGAGCAGCTCCTGTTTTCTAGATATTATCTCATTTTATTTTACCAATAGGTGAAACGATCTCATTTGTCCACGTATTTAGCAGGTATCTGTCTTCTTTCCCTGGTTAAATTAGAATGTAAGGTGAACATGAAATTGCTTTGCTTGATGTGTTCTAGGACTTGGGACATGATAATTACTTCATAAATACTGGGTAGATATATAAATATGACCTATCTAAATTTTCTTAGACAACCTTGTGACATAAGTTGTTGTTAAAGATTTTAGAAATTCATGGAGGGTTGAGCAAATTATTTGAGGTTTTTCCTGTTTTATCGCATTACGTTATTTCTTGTTTTTGAATCTTTAGATGTAGTTTTTTTTCTTTTTTTTTAACATCTAATGTATCTGTAGCTTGTTTTCTTAAATTAAAAAAAACATATCTTTTTGGTTGCTTTCATTTTACATGAGATGAATTTCAATAGAAAAACCCTTCAATTCCAGTGTGCATTAAGCAGTATACATTGAGACCCTATCTTTCACTTTAATGAAGAGTTGATCATTTTGTTATGACATTTTGGTAAGATAAGCTGATTGAGTGAATAATTGTTTCTCTGACTTACAAAACCATTAAGAGACCAACTACATCTTGAGATTTCATTTCCATTTCATTACAAAGTGTTAATGACTACATGGGATATAAAAGTTTAAATAACATGTTAGTCAGCTTTCTGTGACCATAACAAACACTTGAGGTAATCAACTTATAAAGAGAAAAGGTTTGTTTTGGCTCCCAGTTTGAGAGGATTCAGTACATGATATTTTGACTCAGTTGCTTTGATATGTGGTAGCACATCATGGTAGGAGCACATGATGGAGTAAACTTGCTCACTTCATGCCTAGGAGGTGAAGAAAAGGGGAAAATAGCTGGGTCCTACAGCCCTCTTCAAAGGAAAACTCTACAACCTGAAGGTCTCCCACTAGGTCCTACCTCTGAAAGGTTCCACCACCTTCTAATAATACTATGAGCAGGGGAGCAAATCTATACCGATTGGGACCTTGGGGAATGTTCCAGATTCAAACCATAGCAAACAATATACTGCTGTACTTCTCTCCAGGTATTTGGCACAGCTGACTAGCAGGGAGGAATTAAGATGAAGCACTTGTTTGGAACTTCCAAATGCCTTCTTGTTGCATTTTAAAAACTGTTATCTATATTTGACTATTAACCAAAAGGGAATACTCATAGTTACTGAGTTTCCTTAATAAGTGATCCTTTTAATTTTGTTTCTGCAGAACCATTGCTTTCAGTGATTAAATGGCTAACCTAACAATTACCTCAGCATGTATGAATTCTTACATGATCATGGGGAACTGTGCATAGGTTCCTGGGGGACGTAGGGAGGCGGGTAGGGAGGGGAGAAGAGAATAGGAAGGACATCAAGGTGACCAGAGGGAGGTGGTATGGGGGAATCTAACCTGAGGGGAACCTCTGACTTCCATGAGAAGTCCAATTAAGTTGGGTCTAAGTAAAGTGAAACATGGAACCATGGGAAACCCAAAGGGGAAACCATGGTCTGACACCAATATTGGCTTGTTCTGTCATTACACTTTTGTTCTTGATTGTTGGATGATGAACCCCTCCTGTTGTAAGACCATGTTTATCGAATAAAAATTAAAAAAAAAAAAAAAGAAGGAGCTTTGGAGTGCTTTTCAGGCCATAAATCATTGGTGTATGTAGGAGAAACCTTACCGGGGTGTTGTATTCATGCATTCTGTGGATCTCGTGAGAATTCTCATGATAAAGGACAGGTATGGGGAAGAGCTGCAGGTGTGATAGGAGAATGATAGCGAAGCCCTGAGAAATGAGTGGTTGGGGCTTTGGTCCAGGATAAGCTGAGCCCCACCTGTGACTATGCCCTTGAACAGCCCATTCAGTGTCTCTAGGTTATATTATTATAACCTATCAGTTATAATAATATCTTCTTCCTAGCATTGTTTTTAAGGTTATAAAAATGTAAACAAAATGAACGTGTTTAACAAGTGGTGGCTGAAATTACCAGAAAACATTTGGATATTTGATTTGGAGGTAGACGAATCACTTTAATTAAAAATTTGTCCTAGGGGCTGGAGCAGTGGCTCAGAGGTTGTGGCACTTGCCTGGCATGTGCAAGAGCCTGGGTTCAAACCCCAGCACCATGTACACAGAGGAGTGTTGGAGCAGTGAGGGCCACATGAAAAACTAAATAAAATTGATTCCCTTTCTCTCTCTCACTATCCTTCTCTCTCTCTCAAAAAAAAAAAAAATTGTACTAGACCAGGGTACAATGGTGCACGCCTGTAAACTCATCAACTTGAGAGACTGAGGTGGGAGGATCACAAGTTCAAGGCCTGCCTCAGCAACTTAGTGAGGCCCCAAGCAGCTTAGTGAGACCCTGCCTCAAAAAGAAAAATGATTGAAAATGTAGCTCGGTGGTAAACTGTCCCTGGATTCAGTCTCCAGTACAAAAACAAACAAACAAACAGCAGGAAAACATTTTTGGAGCATTCTATCGTAGAGAATCTTTTATGGATTTTGATCTAGGTCTTTTCCTGTACCTAATTCCAAAAAAAATTTCTATTTTCTGCATATAGCTACATGGCAGTTCATGGGGCTTGAATAGCAGGTCCCTTTCTTGTGCTTTCTTCTTATTCGTGATGTATTCTCTTATTCTCTTCCAAATAGGAACTGCCGAATGACTGTGATTCAGACACATAAGTTTTCTGGAGGTTAGTGTAGCTGCACTACCTTAGCAGTTTCTTTTGGTTATTTTTTTTGCAGTTAGCATACACTTCATAAGAAGGTTCTTTTTAGCATGTCTCCCCAGGATCCTTGGATGTATATTTTTAAAAATGGAGGCACTTAACTATGGTTGGGGTCAAAAACAAGATCTTTATTTCTTTGACTTTTTAGAAAGAACTTGGAAGAAACTTAATGGAAGTAAAGATGCATTTGTCTCCCTTTAAAGGGGCCTGGTGTAGGGTTCTTCTCTGTCATTTCTGAGTCCCAGGATTTACATGACATTGACCACCTTCCACACCGGCTTGGGTTTAGCTCCAGCCTGGTGGATGACTGCTTTGATGGTCACCTCTGCTTCTTCCTTCTCAAAGAAGCAAAAAGAAGGAAGTACTAAATTTAAGGTAAAATTATTTTAAAGGGGAACAAGCATATACACACACACACACACACACACACACATATATAAATATTAAATAAACCAATATTAGTTAAAATACTCTGAAAAATACAGTAAAGGTATAAAAAGGGGAATAGTAAAAGTATCCATGTCAGAAGATAGTTGTCAGGTGTGATGGAAGGTGTCTGTGGCCCTGGTGGTACATGAAGCTGAGACAGCAGGATCCTTCTAGCCCATGAGTTAGAGGCCAGTATGGGCAACATAGATTCCTTCTCAAAGGGAAAAAAAGGTACTAAAGAAAATGCTAGGGGCTGGAGTGGTGGCTTAGTGATTACAGTGCTTGCCCAGCAAGCGCAAGGACACAAGTTCAAACCCCAACACCACAAACACAGTGAAGTGTCTGAGAAATGAAAGTCACATGAAAAACTAAATAAAGATTGCTTCTCCCCCCCCTCATTCTTAAAAAAAAAAAAAAAAGAAGAAAAGAAAATGCTGAAGTTATGGTTAAAAGAAAAGTTGGTTAAGATGGATATAGTTAAATTTAAATTTAAAATGTAACAAAAAGAATATAATAGAAAGGTTAAGCAAAAATAAAGTGTGCTATAAAGGGAATTCAGGAAGCAATGTAAAGTCCAAGGGTTAACTCCACCCAGGTACAAATAATGGCCTTTGGGTTGAGGCATCTGTAGATAGTTATAGCTTCCAATTCTGGTGACTTCCTGAAACTGGAATTCAGCAGGGGAGAAATATCTTGTATGACTGTCCTTGGGGTTAAAAGTTTTCCTAACACTTTCACCCCAGTTGATTTTCTGAGTGTCAGGACTCTAACTCATTGTCCTCTACTGTCTGTTATTCTGTGAAATACAAAGGTTTTTTGTTTTACCAGCTGGTGAGTTTTTTGAGAACTGAGTTGGTAGGAAGTATGTGGGTAGCTCTAGAACTTAGTCCGGTTACAGACAGTTAAGACTTAAGCAGGTAGTAAATTTTTGTTGAAGGAATGTTCTAGTCTTCTGTCCTTTTGCTCTTGTCCTTCATGTGACAAGGCCAAGTTTCTACTTGTTAGCAAGAGCTGCTGTTGGCTACCATATTTAACCCTCTGGCTTTGCCTTCAAAACCCTCCAGCACATTCTCAGTCTGCAGTGGTTCGTGAGGCACAGCTAGCCATATATTAGTTTCCAAAAGAGAAATAAAAAAGAAGAAATAAAGAACCCGCAACAGGTTGAGCACATGCTGATCTGGAGGAGGGTCAGGAAACTTTTCCTATAAAGGGTTTGATGATAAATATTTTAGGCTTTAAGTTCACAAGTTTCTATCACAGTGCTTAGCAGCAAAAGCAGTCCCATAGATGATTCATGAATGAATGTGCTTGTCTGGGTCCACGTATGACTGGACTCACAAAAACAGTCCAGTGGGTCACATTTGGCCTGGAGGACAAAGTTTTCCAAGACCTAAGGTGGAATATAGAAAAGAATGTTGCTAGCATCAGAGAGCTATACGTACTTACCTGGGGCATAGAGAATGGAAGCATTGAAAAAGGGGTCGAGTGTTGTATTTATTTTTCCTATAACCCTTGGAGTGTTTTACCTGTAGTAGGTATTTGATAAATATTATTTAAAAAAAAAGTGAGGGGCAGTGAGAGAGAAATAATTTTTATTTAGTTTGTCACATGGTCATCGTTGCTCTAAGACTTCTCTGTGTACGTGGTGCTGGGGTTCAAACTCGAGTACTTGTGCCTGCCGGGCAAGCGGTATAACCGTGGAGCCACTGCCCCAGCCCCAATAAATATTAATCTTAATTGGGATGCAGCTATATCATTTATCTTCTGAGGGCCTCAGTTGTCTTATAAAATTTAGAAAGTTATGTGATTGTAAAGTCCCTCCAGTTTAAAAAATTTTTTTTATCTGTGATCCTGTGACTGTTTTTGGAAGGCCAGATGGTTTATTCTTTAAAGATAACAACAGTTGGCTTACCACATTTCCTTTATAACCTCTGTGTCCTGGAGTGGTGTTCTGAAGTGGCTGCTTTTATCCATCATTTTGTTTTATGGATCTTTCCACAAAGGAACTCATTGTCCCCTAGGCTGTAGCTCTGCCTTGCACTCGTCCACCGTGTATGTGGATAGCATAGACACTGTATCATTTTTTAGTCATAAAATTTATTGAGCCTGGTAATTTCTTTGTTTAGAAAGATTAGCGTGTAGCAAATTTGTAAGGTGACCTAAACATTTCTAGACAATTCTTTGTAGATAGATGGTGGTCAAGATGAGGAGCTTTTCCTTTGCCTATTAATATCTATCCATCATTCGTTTATTTAAACTGTTAAAGATGAACAGTAGTGCAAAATAGTTTTAAATATCACAAATATAAATTATAGATGCTTTATTTAAATTCTTAGACTTTTGATGGATTTTTCTGTTTCTAAAGAGTGATTTAAGTTTAGGTGAAGTCCTCTGAGGACCTCTTATACTGTCCTTGAGAAAGTAAAGAAATGTTACTTATTTCTACTTCACTTGATAAAGAAACTTAAAAAACAAACAAAACTGAGAAGTTCTTTCTAAGGAATATAAAAAATTCTTTTTATTTCTTACACTTCTGATTTTTTTCCATTGTTTTTAAATACATTTAGTTGTGCTAGATTGAGCAAGATAATGCTATTGCTCTATTAGCATATTTTGAAGTATTTCTTCTCAAACGTTAATGTGCTTAAGAATCACTGAGGGGGATCCTGTGGAAAAAAAATAGATTCTGATGTACTAGGTTGAGGAGTAGGACGTAGAGGAACATTAAGCTTACAAAAGTAGGCTCTTCAAATTACTTTTAATAGTGTGCGTTGTGGTTAGAGCTACCCATGAATAAACGTTTTTCTGTGTTTGGGGCTTGCCAGTTTAGTGGTACTGGGCAGTCTCTTCATCTTTTTTCCCTAACCCTATTAGTGCTCTATTTCTTAAGTGTAATTTTTTTTTTTTTTTTATAAAGAGAGAGGGACAGTGAGAGAGACAGAGAAAGAGAGAAACAACTTTATTTAGTTTTTCACATGGCCTTAGTTGCTCCAACACTCAGTTGTGTACGTGGTGCTGGGGTTTGAACCCGGGTCCTCGTGCTTGCCAGGCAAGCACCGAAACCGCTGAGCCACCGCTCCAGCCCCTTAAGTGTAATTTTTAAGTCTCTTTATTTGATTGTCTCTGCAGTTTGGTGACTTTTCCTTTCCTGGTCTAGGCTTTTTCTTGATGTTTTGTTACAGTCTTCCTGAATCACCCATTGTTTTAAATCAAGAATGATAGCCAAGGTAGCTGTAGCGATGAAGACATCCAGCAGATTGAATAGGTAGTATTCTTCTCACAAATGTAGAGGACAGGAGCTGGCGGGGGGTGGAGGGGTGGGGGTGGTGGTAAAGTGAAGCCTGGCTTTGTGAGGAGTGGCTCCTGGATAAGGCTGCCTTGAGTCTCCAAATGTCCTGGGTCATTGCAGTGCCTGACTCTCTTCTGGCATGGGCGCTAATGGTGCTCGCTTTGTTCTCAGAACAGTCCTACTTTGGAGAGGAAGGTCTGTGTTCATCTTCACAGCTCATAGAATTTGATTTGTTCTTTCTCAGTGGGATTGGTTACTTGTGATGCAGGTACTCTTTTCTTCCCAAAACGTCTGTGTCACTTATATTACATGACAGTGAATGTATGGTTGTATTAATACTTCTAGTTTCTTTGGAGGCAATACGTAAATGTGCTGTATGTTATAAAAATACGAATCTAGTAAGTAGGTGGTTTTCTAAAATACAAATCTTAAAATTTGAATTTTTAGTATTGTCTTGAAAAATGTTTCAGGCAATTAAAAGTTTCTGTCTGGAGTTTTTGGGGACTCAAAAATGAATTTTAAATATATTCAGAAAGAGGAAATTTTTCTTTTCTTTCATTCAAGAAATGATATCTTAGCCTGTGGCCAAATGATAGAAAATTAGTGTGGTTTGTGAGGGCAAAAAAAAAAAAGTATGATTATAGGGTTGGGACTGTTTCATTCATACTAGAAGTAATTTTTTTTTAATGTGTGAAAGATAAAAAAAGAACTAAGACCAAAGCTGGGAACAAGTTGGGCTATTAATAAATACCTGTGTCAGGAACATAAGAGTAATTGTACCTTACACAAGTAATACACAAGTGATCCAGTTGCTGCTGTATAGCTATCTCCTCTCAAATGATGTAGTTGAATTTTTTTTTTTTAAGAGAGAGACAGTGAGAGAAAGAATCAATTCTTACTGAGTTTTTCATGTGGTTTTTCTTTGTTCCAACACTTTGCTCCGTACATGGTGCTGGAGTTCAAACCCGTGTCTTCACACATGCCCGGTAAACACCGTAACCTCCAAGTCACACTCCAGCCCTGAAAATGCCTCTTCACTGGGTTTTCGTTGGCTAATTTGTGAGAACAGTGATGCACTGGTATAACCTGTGGCCTTTGTATAAAATTAGAATTAGAATTCCACTCATAGCCAGGCATAGGGGCCCATACCTGTAATACCAGTGACTCAGGAGGCTAGGGCAGGAGAATTGATAGTTTGAAGTCAACTTCAGCAACTTAGTGAAAATAAAAAATTAAAAAAGGGCTGGGGTTGTAGCTCACTGGTAAAGTGTCCCTGGGTTCAATCCTCAGTACTCCCTCCCACACCCCTGCCTTTCACACAAAGAAATTCACTCCTAGCTATGATGAGGAACTGATTTATCCTTCTAATATAAGCAGATAATTTTGGATATGACCTGAAGCCTTTCTATTCAGAATTCAGGTCCAGTTGTTTTATAACAGATTCCCTTCATAACTCAGTAGTTTACTTTGTTTGCCTTTCATAGAGCTGAATTGAGTTATTTTTTGTTATTTTATTTTCCTTCAGTTCGGCTGAATCCATTAGCTTGTGGTTATTGTTGGCTAGTGAGTACTTAAAGATAATTAATTCACATTCCTCCCCCCATGAGTAGAAATGCCACCTCCAGAGCCCTGAGGGATTAGTGTGCCTGCTCCCTGCTGTCGCTGTCCTGGCATCCCTTCGTACTTCAGGTTTACATAACCCAGGCACTGCTAGCTGTACTCTACACCTGGCTAATCCACACTGAACAGTGCCATCCTCCTAGTGTCCTAAGCTGGGGGATCACTTTTGAATACTTCAATTTCACTTATTTTTCTGATCATTAGTTACCAAATACAAAATATACTGGGAAAGATCTAATAGAGAAATTTGGGATCTGTGTCCTTATCCCTGTTTTTATTACTCTTTTCTGGGTTGTTATCACTGTATTGTATTTTTAGTTATTTTAGCCATTGTCACTCAATGGATTTTTTCAGTGGATATAGAATTGTAGGTCAGTGGTTTTATGTTTTAAGGTTTACAATGTTGTCATTCCAACTTCTGCCTTACGTACTTTTAAATGAGATGTCTTTGTTCATTTTTATCTTTGTTCCCCTATATGTGTTAATCATTACCTTTAATGACTTAAAAATTCTATATCACTGGCTTTCAGCAGTTAATTATGTGCCATGTCATGTGTTTGTAGTGTGTGTGTGTGTGTGTGTATACATTTATTTTTGTTTGAAATTTTTGGATCTGCAGGTTTATAGTCAATTTTAGGTTTTGATCATTATTTCTTCGGGTAATATTTTTTGTTAACTCCTTCTAAAATATCAATTCCATATGTATTAGATCTGTTGATTTTGTTTCATAAGTTACTGAGGCTATGTTCGTTTGTTATAATTACAGTACTGTTATGTTTTGCTGTCTGTGCTTTAGTTCGAAGAGTTTCTGTATCTTTTTCTCCAAGTTTACTGATCTTTTCTTCTGTGGTGTCTAACCTTCTGTTGGTCCCAACCAATGAATTGATTGTTTTAGATATATTAGTTTTCCCTTATCCATGGTTTCACTTTCTGCAGTTTCAATTACCCACAGTCAGTCATGGTGTGAAAATATAAAATGGAAAATTTCAGAAATAAAAAACTTTGTAAGTTTTGGAATTGCACACCATTCTGAGTAGTATGTTGAAATCTGGCTGTGTGCTGGTCCATCCTGCCCAGCTGTGAATCACACCTTTGTCTAGTATATCCATGCTGTATATGCTAGCCACCTGTTAGTTGTTAAAAGCTACCTCAGTTTTCAGATTACCTGTTGTGGTATTCACAGTGCTTATGTTCAGATAAACATAGATAACCTGGCATAGCCTAAGACTGTGTCATAATGTTGATGTTACTCATCTTATTTCAACTCATCATGTAGACATTGTATCATCTCACATCATCACAAGAAGAAAAGTGAGCATAATACTATATTTTGAGAGAGACCACATTTACATAAATTTTGTCATAGCATATGGTTACAATATGGTTACAATTGTTGTGTTTTATAATTGTTTATCTTATTGAGACTAATTTATAAATTAAACTTTATTACAGGTATGTTTGTATAGGAAAAGCCATAGCATAGATAGGGTTTGGTAGCATATATAGTTTCAGGCATGTGGTAGGGGTTTTAGAACATACTCCTCTGAATAAGGAATACCCTTATTCACAAGAGTTTCTTAGAATCTTTGTCTTTTAAAAGGTTTCTGTTCTCATTGTATATATTTTTTCCTTGAAATCCTTGAACCTATTTATAGTTGTCTTTTAAGGAACCTGTCTATCATCCCTGTCATATCTAGAACTATTAACAGATTTTATGGATCACATTCTCGTATTTCTTGACTCACCCAAAGTTTTTAATTAGATGTTGGACATTGATGACTGGTGGATTTTGTTATATTCTCTTAAAGGATGTCCTTTTTTTCTAGAAGGCAGGCCTTACAGATCAGTTTGATCCTTTGAAGCTTGTTAGAGAGGATTGTTTTGCAGCTTTTGACTCCTTTAAGGAGTATTTGAAGTAGTCTTTAATCCCATCACAAGACAGTACCCTTCTGGAATGTCTACTGAGTGCCTTGGCTGTTCAATGGGGACTTCTGTGGTTTATGGGTTTCATGGGATCTTCTTGCTGCACTGTGGTCCTGAAGTGCCTCTGGGGAGAAAGTCCAGGTGACTATTGTGTTTTTCTTATTTGTTTCCCCTCTCTCAGGGATTATGTCTCCCTGTATCTATTTTCCAATGTCTAAAAACCTTGATTGTGTATGTTGTGTAGTGTTGTAGTTATAGTAGGAGAGTGAATCCAATTCCAGTTACTTCCTCAGACCAGAAGCAGAAGTCTAGATGAAAATTTACATTACTTTATACAGTGTGTATGTTGCATGTAAAGATGTTTTCTGAGTGCTTTCAGATTTGTAGAAAAATTACAAGGATAGTACACAAAGAGTTTATACAGCACACTCAGTTTCCACTGTTGTACCATTTTACATTATTGTGGTAGAAAATTCCAAAATCATGAACCATTATTGATATATTTTTATTAACAAAAGCTCATGCTTCTGTTGGATTTCTTTGGTTCTTTTGTTCTTTTTCTGTTCCAAGATCTATTCCAAGATTCCACTTTATATTTACTTGCTTTGTCTCCTTAGGTTCCTAATCTGGAACAGTTTCTCGGAATTTTCTTGCTCTTGATGATCTTGGTAGTGTTGAGGAGTATTGGCTGGGTATTTTGTAGAATTTGGATGTTCTCATGGTTAGACTGAAGTTATAGGTCTTTGGGAAGAAAAATGCAGGTAATTGTGCCATTCTCATCACATTGTATCAAGAGTGAGCATTATTAACATGACTTATCTCTGGTTGACCTTGATCTTCTGGCTGAGGTTGTGTTGCATTTCCCCATAATAAAATTACCCATTTCTCCCCTGCTTTGTTTCACTGTTGCCGAGCTGTAACGCTGCAGGTGAAATATTGCCAACTCAGGAAGCTCATTAGAGACTCTGTGCCCAGGGTTTTTATTTGGGCTGATCACGTCGGCATCCTCTGCCTGGCATTTATCCAGATTTTAGACTCCTAACAGAAAAGTGAAAGCAGGTGTTCAGCATAAACCATAATACACGTACAAACAGTTGAGGCACAGTGACCTGCTTTTATTAGGTCTGGGAGTGGTGGGACCCTTTCAGAACCTGAGTTCTCAGATGTCAGCCGAAGGCCAGCCTGGTAAGGAAGACAGCAGTCAGGCCTTCCGGGTTCTTCTCTGTATAATGTATGTCTCTTTCCCCCTATTTGTTCAGTCATTAATTTATATTGGTGTCTCAGTCTGTTGTATGTTATCAATGAATACCATGGACTAGTAATCTTTTTTTTTTAATTTAGAGAGAGAGAGAATCAATTTTATTATTATTATTATTTTTTGGTCAGGGCTTTGTTTCTCCAAAACTTAGTTATGTATGTGGTGCTGGTGTTTGAAATCAGGTTCTTGCGCATGCCAGGCAAGCACTCTAACCTCTGAGCCACCTTTCCAGCCCCATGGACTAGTAATTCCTAAAGAATGAAGTTTGATGTGGCTCATATTCAAAAGGCTGGGTAGTTCAAGACTGGGCATTGACATATGATACAGGCCTTCTAGCTGGTGGAGACTCTGCAGAGTTCCAGAGTAATATAGGGCTTCATTTGGCTGGACCCTAGCTCAGGACTCTCCTTGTTCCTAAGGCCACAGCCCCATTGAATGAGGGCCTGCTTCTTAAAGCTTCATTTAACCTTAATTACCTCCCAAAAGTCCTTCCTCCAAATATCATAGTCAGATTGTTTCTTCCATCTGAATGTCTTACAGTGGCCACTGTGAATTTCAATTTGAAATTTGGTGAGGACATTCAGTCCCTAGTAATGAATATTGATTTATGGATATTTATTTTGTGCTCGGGGTTATATTCCAATCCTGTGCAGTTTATTTCCTTGCCCACGTTGTCTCAGCCTTGGCCATTGAGAGCTCTTTGAGTCGAGCCCCATGTCTCTTTGACATACCACCTTGTTTTGCTTTTTGAGTCCTTTCCTTCTTTCCAACTTTCCAGGACACACCAGGCTCATTTTTGTGTATTTTCTGCCCTGGCCCTGGAATTAGCCGTTTCCCCAAAGAGGCCTGCTTCATTTTTGTAAGGAAAAAGTTGTAGAAAATTAGGGGAATATAGAAAGAAGCAAGTAGGTAGACAAGTACACCAAGAAGCAGACGGAGCTGCTGTCTCAGCAGTTACTATGAAACACTGTGTTGTGTTATTTAAGGAGGTGTCGAGCAGATCTTTGAAGCGCTTTTTACAACTCTTTTTTCTTGTTTGTATTTGGTGTGTGGTGGTAATTATGTAACAGACCTGAGAGCATCTTTTCTTCTACCTAAAGCCTTTCCTTTTTTTTTTTTTTAATTGATTTTGGTTACAATCTCTTTCCTAAATTCCAGAAAAGATGAGGACTTTTTGAAAACGCTAAAATCGGCAGTCGATGGCTCTCGAAGCAATGGGATTATCCACATTTTGTGCAGAGAAACTTAGCCAAATTAGTTTTTGTCGTAAATGCTAGTTTTGGATAACAATTTAATAATATTTGAGATATTTAAAAATCTCTTGAGACTGGAGTGGTGGAGCATTTACCTGGCATGTGCAGTGACCTGGGTTTGAACTCCAGCATTACATACACAGCTAAGTGTCATCAGATAAACAAAAACCAGATGAAAAAATTGATTCTCTTGTTTTCTTTCTCTCTGTCTTAAAAAAGGAAAACTTCTGATGTGCAGAATTATTCATATATTTGTATTCTTTTCCCAAGAATGAGTTAGTAATCTTATTTTATTTTGGATAGCCCAAACATTAAATTCCAGGGACTTGTATATTTTCAGTTAAATCCAAATTTCATTATGTATCAAGGAACCTTTTGCTCAGATCCTACATCTAAATAGCAATGTTTTAATAAGATATACTGAAAGTTCTTCCTGGCCTCATTATTTTGGTGTGTGGGAACAAACCTGTGTTTACCTTCTACTTAAAAATATAAGACAAGTGACTTATTTCACGATTCCTTAAAATGTTAGGGAGAATAGAATTAAATGAAAGTTGATGTAAAGACAGGGAAATCTGTTTTCTAGCCCATGAGACAAGGGAATTACCACGGTTCTTGCTTTTGTACCCTTTCTTTCCTATGGTATCTGGCTCATGTCAAGAGGTCCTCAATAAAAAGGGTGCTAATATTGAAATTGTAAATTTATTAAAAAGTATGCTGAAGCATCTTTTAAAAAGTCTTCTTTAATGTGTTGTAATCTAGTTGGCAAGGAGGAATATGGTTGAAAGAAATTAGCCATATTAGATTTTTCTTCTTTGCCAAGGATCTGCCGTCAAGAAACAACTTCTGTGGCTATCTTTTCATGATGATAATACCAAGAAATATGTATGCATATATAATTTGGAGAATGCTGAATTTATAAAAAGAATAAAATGGAAATTGGCATCTCTGTTCTTTTGATAAATTTGCAATAAGCTTTAGGCTATGTCTTGGTTTCTGTGATGAATTAGCACTTTAAGGATAGAGTAGTCATTATTTATGTAATTTTAAAACAGAATTAGTAATTGAGGGATTGAGAAAGAAATTGGAACACAATGGAACTCTTCCATCGTCGTCAAAAAGAATGATTGTCTGTTAATATGGTTTTTCCAGTTACTACTTTAGTATTTAGATGATTAAAGTTGAGAAGAGTTATGAAGGAAATACTTATTCCATTAACCTTTGCTTTGATGTTTGTGGCTTGTAGTTGAAATAACACTATTTTGTTTGTTAACACTATTTTGTTTGTTACAGTTCAGAGTAAAGTTCAGAGCAACCAGGCTCTGTCTACATGAGCCTATAAAATTGGTCTATGTGTAACTGGAAGATGCTCTTCCTACCCACCTTATGTTTATTGAACTTCTGATGTCAGGTAGAAGTTTCAAAATAACCCCTGAAATTAGTTTTTACTATGTGTTTGTTGTCCAAAGAAACTGTTAATTTGCTTTGGCTGTATGTACATAGTGATAGACCAATTAGAATAGAAACTTCTGATTCTGATTTATTCTTTTAGATCCACGCAGACGAATTAAGCAAAAGAAAATAAAATTTTTTTTAAAAGTTGTGAGAAAATCACCCATTATTTTGTGCTCCTCTCCTCAATATCATACTCTGGCCTGTTTGGCAAATAGTTAGGTTTACTTGTTACAATTTATAAAGGTTTACTAGGAATGAACCTTAGTTACTTTTGTAGGACATTATAACCAAATGACATTAGGTAACTTTTAAGGCTTGTGTGATGGGGCTGGAGCGGTGGGTCAGTGATTACAGCACTTGCCTTGCAAGCACAAGGACCCAGGTTCAAACCCCAGCGCCCACGTACACAACTAGTGTTGGAGCAATGAAGACCAGATGAAAAACGAAATAAAACTGATTCCTTCTCCCTCTCTGCCTCTATTTCTTAAAAACAACAACAAACAAACAAAAAACTTGTGTGAGACAGGCTTAGCCAGGGCTGGGAGGAGATGGGAGGGCATCTAGGCATCTATCTGCTTGCTGACATGGCTCAGTTCTCAGCTTTGGCATTTAGTGGTGTGGTTTCTTGGGCCTGGATCACCTTATTCCCCAAATTTGATAATTGATGAAAAGAGGATTATGTTGTCAAATCACTTTGGGGAGTATTTAGAAAGATAAACTAGTTTCTGTAAAGCTTGGTGCGTTGTGCGTGTTGACATGGTTAAGTACAAGATGGGATAGAGTGGGAAAGGTGTTGGGCTTTAGAATGCCCTTTATTTGTTCAGTGTATACAGACATTTGTGTCTCCTTACCCCAGGAGGAATCGTGGACTAAACTGGTCCTGAGGTGTCTCTGATAAAGAAGGCATACCCACTCAGCAGTGTTGTGGAACTGGGGTGCTCTCAGTCTTTATGTCCCTGGTTTGAGTTTACCAAAGTCTGTTCAGGAGTAGGAATGGCCCAGACTTTTACCAGATTTCTTGGACTGCTCTGAAAAAATACAGCTTCCCCATACCATACCACTAAATATATCTTAATGAATGTGGCTATTTTTTCCCCGTTAAAAGTATTGTATTTGGAAGGATGTTAGTTTAGCTTCTAATGCAGTGCCTACCTGTTTGGCTATGAATAAATGTATTGTTATGATTTTGGTCACTGCATCTCCTCTTTCTCTGTGGTGGTAGTTGATACAATAGCATACTAATGGATCAGTACAAATGCAATACCACATCTGGAAAAAACATGTGCCCCGCACCTCCAAAGTGATGCTGAACTAATAGGTCAAAACATTTTTCTTCGGATATTGACAGCAACTACTATTCTGGTTGTGAATTTTTTTCTACTTTTGAAAAGCAGTTAGGCTTTTAAAAGTGCCTGTTTTCAGTTTCCAACAGTTTCTGTAGAATCAAGTTTTACAGATTAGTCTTTTATTTGGCCCAGAGGATTTCTCACAGTTCACCAACATTTTGACTCTAAGGTTTTCAGGAAATGGGTGTTATAGTAAGAATAGTAGAAGACCCTGTGTTTTAAAATAATCCCATTGTTATAGCAGAGTTGAATAAGTTGCACACGGCAGAAAAAACTGTCCTGAGCTGAGCAGTTTTAGAGGCTGTTGGAAGCTCAGCCAGAGTCCGTGACATCATCTTTTCATTCCATTAGCCATTGTTATCTCCAGTGGGGCAAATGAAATGGTGGACTCAGTGTCATCATAAGCATGCTGTGAAAACCACTGCGCCTACTGCTTCTTGTGGAGAGGGGTGGAGAGAATATGCTACTAAAATCACCTCAGGAAACTGACATTGGAGTGGAAGAAATACCACTGATTTGTGTGTGGGGGGGCAGGAGGTGTCAGTTACTAAAGGAAAGGATTAAAGATCTCTTGCTAGATCCTAATCCAGTTTTGAAATTTTATTTCTAAGGCCCTTAGCTAGTGAGAAAAGTTGGCATCCAAGGGCAGAGCTTCCCCCCTGCCTGCTTACTAGCAGTAGTGATGACACGGAGAGTGGCCGGAGGCACTGCTCCTCAAAACTGATACCAGCAACATAAACAGAGGAGATAATTTTGGACCTGTGTAGGTCTGCGGAAAGAAAGGTGAAGGCGTCCTTCAGGGCACTTCAATAAACTCGTAAGCTTTTATTCAGCTGGTTGGTTCATCTGCATTCAGCAGTGCTTCCACTATAGTTGTGCGTCACCGCGAGACTGCATGGTAATGAAGCCAAGGCACTGTGGGCCAAAACTCTGCTGCCTGGGAGAAGAGAGGGGACAGCGGCTTGGAGAGAGAGAGATCAACAAAACCAGTGCTGCTGCCGCTGCTGCTGCTGCAGCCGGACCAGACACGATGTTGAGTCTACAGGATTCTGTGTTTTTTGAAATAAGCATAAAGTCCTTGTTAAAGTCCTGGAGCAGCAGTTGTAAGTATATATTCCTAAATGGGAGGAATGCTGAGGTAGGATGATCACTGCCATTCCTTGCATGCTCTCTTTAGACCCATCCAAATGGGATAGAAGCTGTTGAACATAGCATGAAGAATATGTTCTTGAAGGGCCATCAGCAAGACAGACAGAAAAATCCAGACGTGCACACTGTGGGCACTTGCAGCATTGGTAGTTACATTTTCATCAGCTAAAATTTGCCAGCCTTGGACTTTATTGGATTTGTGTTATTCTGACAAAGTTGCTCATAATTGATCAAAAATGAAGGAAGAGGAAGATGACAAATAGACTCGAATTTCTGCAGGGTTATCAGATACCAGTACTATTCCACAGTTCTGCTAGTACAAAAATCCATGTTTGAAGCAACATCAGCTATCTTAAGGCAACTTAATATAACGATAATAACTTTTCCTGATTCTTACAGTTGAAGTTATAATTAGTAATTTTCACATGTAGCACATTTTCTGATAACATTCAGGCTGATACATTTCAAAGTTCATTTAAGTCAGTAAAACTAAAGCCATTGAGCTATGCTCCTGCCTAACTCCCTTCGTTGTATATGGATTTGACAGAAATATTGATTTTTGTTTAAGATTTCTGGTCATTTCCAATTGTACTTTTTTCCCCTCAAGATCTCAAAACACTTGTAAAAATTACTTATTACCACTGCCTGTTTACTTCTTTGCCACAACTGTCACCATAAAAATACCTTACCAAATATGATACCAAACTAATTAATTAAGCAGAGTCAGGTTCTGTTATCCTGTTGGCTTTGCCCAAAGAAAATTCATGTATAGAAAAACTGTGACTTTTCCAAGGTCATATGGTGGCAAAGAACTGGGAGTAGAACCTAGTTGTTCTTGCTCCCAACTGTGCTGCTCTGCCGAGCAAACTAATGAATAAAATATGAGAGATTGAATTTAAATGTTTTTTTCCAGTTTAACTCTTTATGAAAATATTTATTTAGTGTAGTTTTGTTTTATAAGCAAATAATATTAAAGATCAAATGTTGACATGAAGAAAAACCCTCTAAAGATAAAGCCTTATTGGTTACAATTTGAGAAGATTTGTGTTATGCTCAAAATACTGCATTTATGATCTCTGAATTTCCTTCATTTTTGATCTTTAAGTAATTCTTCCATGTGGAAATATAGTGATGCCAGATGGCAGAAAATTATGTTAGTTTTAGGAAAGTTTCTAAGTGGGTATATATAGTTAAAATATTGAGTGCATTGTAATTATAGACTAAGTTAAATACTTTTACTAATTAAGAAGAAATTAGTAATACAGAATACATTTTTTCTGGTAAAATAAACTAGACTGTAGTTACTAATCTTTCTCTCCCCATTCTGCATGTTCTCTCTCCTTCCGCCATCCTCACCGTATACTTTAAAAAGTTTAAATAGTAAGACAGTGTGTAGTGAGAATGAAGCTATAATTAACAGGTTCTCATGAAGAACAGTATGTTATATCACAGCATCTTGTCTTATAAAAATTTAGTTTGCTTAGGTATTTGTGAACTCCAGTTATTATTTTGTGACCATTTAAATATTTCTATATGTCATTGCTTGGACCCTATAATCAGCCTAAACTAAATCTCAGTAATCATATTCTCTGAATTGAAGACTGAACTAAAACCAGATGTTTATAAAATCCTTTGCTTTTAGCTGTTAATAGTATAATGATTCAATTTCTGGGTGTCTAACCCATTGCCCTTCTGCATTCATAGTACTTCGCGCTCTCTCTCTCTCAATTTTTTATTTAGTTTTCATGTGGCTTTCATTGCTCCGAGACTTTGTTGCGTATGTGGTGCTGGGGTTTGAACGTATGTACTCATGTGTGCCAGGCAAGTGCCATAACCACTAAGCCACCACTACAGCCCCATAGTACATCTCTCTTGAAGATGTTTAATAGATCTTTTTTTTAAAGAGAGAGGGAGAGAGAGAAAGAATCAATTTTATTTATTTTTCCATCTGGCTTTTGTTTCTCCGACACTTAGTTGTGTATGTTGTGCTGGAGTTCGAACCCAAGTCCTCGCGTATGCCAGGTGAGTACTCCAAGCACTTGCGCCACTGCTCCAGCCCCAGTGTTTTTAACAGTTTTAAACCAGTAGGTTACTATTGAAAATAAGTTGTTAGTGTCAGTGTCCCACAAGGCCCAAACCATATCTGCCATGGCCCCGGAAAACATGAGAGTGTTTTTTTATTTCATCAGCATCTATGAATCTATTCATCTTCACTTAGCTTCACTACTGAATTAGTGGAAGGGTTGGGATTAAACCATTCAGACCATAGGAAGGAGAATAGTTAGCTCTCTCTTTCCAGGAATGTTTTCATGACACCAAGACTTCTGAATTATTTATTGGTCATATACTGTGCTGTGGCAAATGGAAGGAAGTGTGATCATTGCTCTTTGTGAACTTGTTCAGAGAGAGAAGTTAAGGAAGTTCAGTGGGAGATGATGCATTTGCACTTTGACATAACAGATTACTGTCACACAAGAATAGAAGAGGGAGTACAGAGACGGAAGGAGTCATTAAATACAGGCGTCAGGGGATTGGGAGGGGAAGGGACTTCTTTGCTTTTGGTTTTGAGTGACAGGTCATTCCCCATGGTGGTAGACAGTGCTGATATCCAGTCTCCCAGAGCCAGAAACCAGGGATCAGTCAATATTCCTCTGTTACCCCAGCCCTTTCAACGCTTGCCCAGGACTTGACACTCTGACTTGTCAAGTTTTCCTTGTTGTTTCCTGACTTCTGTCGCCATAGCCATGCTTTGTTGAGGCCCTTGTCCTCACGATCACCCGGATTACTGCCATCGCATCTTTTTATGTCCTATTTGTATCTTCCAGTTACTGCTGAGTTCCTTTTAGATACCTTCCCATAATGCCCTCCCCTTCTTACTTCACAGTCATTCTGTCCCCTACAGAATGAAGCTTTTCTCATCCAGCCTTTGCTCTTGCCGTGCTGAATCCATTCTGAGAATACACTGTGCCGCCTTTGCTCCCCTGGCCTGGAATGCACCTGCACCCTGAGTGCTTCTCAAGGAATGGTGCATCCTTCAAGACCCACCCCTGGAGCCAGGCAGAGAGAGAACGCTTCCTCTGTTCTGGGCTTCACTTTGAACATCATTATATCTTCCTCTGCTGCTTGAGAATGTGGGTTGCTTATGTGTGTTCTTTGTGTACTTAATGCTTACTTAAGCTATGGGAAGAAATACATAGGCAACTAAGAGATGAGGTTGGGATGTAGTAATTTTTGGTGGAATGAATTAATAAAACGACAGAAGGTAGGAGGCTAGATAGATGACCCCTCTTCTATTGTTTGATTATTAATATTATAGTAGTTATGTCTCTCAGGGGAATAATTCCTGAAGCAGGAATGCACCAAATGGTACCTTAGTGATAATTTAAAAACATAACATTTCATTTAGTGAATATCTTAGGAAGAACAGAGAAAATCCTGCTTTGTTAGCAGCCTTAATAAAAGAGCAAATGGAACATAATTTTTCCATCAAATGTTGCCCCTAACGCTATTGAAGAAAAAAGGAAAAAGAAAAAAAAAATCTAGGGTTTTTTTTTCTTGGTTGTTGTACATACTTTAATAGCAGCATATATTATTATAGTTGTTTATCATTAATTATGATTCATGTTTATAAAACACATTTGCATGGTTTGAATTAATGTTCAATGGTACTTTTTATATTTCTCACCAGAGGCCCTGTGGTTTCAGGGCCTGCTTAGCTGGCAGAATGTTGATGCGGTACTGCTGAAGTTTGATTATAGTTGAGCTTATTTCTTTCAGTAACAACAATGAAGTGACATTCATATGGCCTAAATTCAGGATTTTGTCTTTGTGCCAACAGTTTTGGGCATCACTTCTTTTAGAAACAGAATCAGGAACATTCTGTTAAACCAGCTGTGTAGTGAGGATGTTATCATTTAAAAGATTGGCTTAGTTCCCTAAAATTGATAAGACAAAGCAAGATTTGGTACTGAGATTTGTCCAATTATTATCTGCAGTGTTAACGAAGGCCCAAGAAGCATGTATCTCCACCAAATACCTCTCATGAATATAGTAATTTATAGAATTTATTTTGATAAAATAATTTAATGATAGTTAGTGTTTCAAAGGATTCAGTTTTTTACCACAGACATAGAATAATAAGTTGACTTATTTAAACCAGTTTTATAAATTAAAATAATGTGGAAGAACTAAATTTATAAAGATCACTTGGATTTTTGCCCAATGAGAAAAGTCCTAAATGGTTTTTAATGCTTAAATGATTTTCCTGGATTGTGGTAGTAAAGCAGCCCCTTCCCCAGTACATTATACTTTTATCTAGATTTCAGTTAAAATTTGTGTTATTTGATAGAAATAGTATTTTATCTTATTGATGGACTTATCGGTTTTGTGGTATTATATGTGAGTGTTATATGCACATATATTCATTAAATATCATGTAACTATCATGATAATCTCACAATGAGAACTATTATTGCTGTTTTTTAAAAATAGCTTCATTGGATATAATTCACATACTATAAAATTCATCTTAGATTTACCCCATTTGACAAAGAAGACATTTCTTCAAGATTAAACATTATGGGCTGGAGTGATGGCTCAGTGGTTATGTTGCTTGCCCAGCATGCACAAGTACACGGGTTCAAACCCCAGCACCCAAGTATGCAATTAAGTTTCAGAGCAATGAAAGCCATGTGAAAAACTCAATAAAAATTGATTATCTCTCTCTCTTTCTCTCTCTCTCTCTCTCACTGTCCTCTCTTAAAAAAAAAAAAAGAGATTAAACATTATGTGCTGTGAGAAGTATAACTGTTTGTCTAGGTCATTATTTGTTTTCATGAATTGCTTAAACATTTTCAATTGATAAATATTGAAATATAGCATATAGTGTAAGAATGAGATATAAAATCAGTACAAAATTTTTGTGAAAATATTGTGAATGGTTAAAAAATTCACAGGACTGAGAATATGTAGGAAATTCAGAGTAAAACCTGTGTGTTAAGTTTCTAGCATTCATTCATAAACGTGATTTTATGGCCTTTTCAGGGTTGTGCTCTGTTGTGTACACAGACTCAGTCTTACTCAGGCTCTGGGTCCTAACCTGCGCCGGGATGGAGAATTTGGGAAAGCCCCAGCTCAGTAGTCCAGGCAATGTGACATCAGCTTCACAACACCATGCTTGTGTGAAGGCTTCCACCCCTGCTTGCTATTATTCCTTCCTTCCTTCCTGAGATTTGCCATTCCAAACTCTTGGGTATTTCATTTCCTCCAAATATGGAACCTGCTTGAAAAGAATGGGGGGCTTTTCAAAAGTTAAAATAAAAAAAAAAAAACAACACCCATTCTGTCACTCTTATGGACCCCCTCTGGAGCTTTTTCCTGTTGCTCTGAAGACACCAAAGTCTGCCATTACTCTCAGGACCTCTGACAATAACTATTACTCAGCCTGTATATCCTTTTGTGGCTGCACTGGCATTTGTAGCCAGCAGTTCTTCTGGTTTTCCCTTAGTGCTGATTAATATTTTAAACGTGATGTCTGACATGTATTGAGCCTGTTGTAGGCATGGCCATTGTCTAGGTCCCAAATCAGTGGGTTCTGAACTCTTCTGCTACTCTCAGGCTTCTTTTCTGCCAGTAACTGTTTTTGCAATCTCATTATCACATCATCATCAGACAGTTTGCTAGCCTGTTGCGGGATAGAACGTGTCTTGCCTTCCTGGTTCTTCTTCCTAGTCTGTCGATGTATGATGCTGCAGGCGGTGATATGTTAATATTCATTAGCATGTATTATGGTAACAATGCAACAACAATTACAGACTTAACATGAGACATATTAAATGGATACTTTTTTATCTAGAAGGTTTCATAAAAAATATGGAACATGATATTGCGTTTGAGTCATTTTTATTGGGGGACTGTGGAAGAAAGGAAAGGATGTTTCCGTTAGGATAGCTGTAGTAAAAGTCTTGAAGACGAAAGCTTTTGGTATGTTTTTATGCAGGGAGAGGTGTGGTTTGATGTACAAGGCCTGTTGTATTTGGAATGGAGAGTAGTGAGTGCCTGCTCTGTGAAGTTATTTCATCTGCTAAGAGGGAGGAAGAACTGTAAAGGTACTTTTTTTTCCCAGAAGAGTATGTAGAATATTTATAGGTTCTGAACTTAGCTAGGCAGGGCTGGACTCGTAGCTTAGTGGTAAAATCCTTCCCTAGTATGTGCAAGGCACTAGATTGGATCCTCAGCGCTACAAAGAAATAAAATAAAATTCAGCTAGGCAAAAAAAAAAAAAAAAAAAAA
>PVKS010013468.1:0-10555 GCA_004027875.1 Aplodontia rufa | reverse complement strand
AACCCTGAGAGAAAGACCAGTTCATCAAGATTTCTAGTATGAATTAGGGGAATCAGATCTGACTTTAAAAAATTTCTCTGAACTGCTCAATGGGTATTTGTGGTATTATAGAAAGAGGTTTCCTTATCTATGGAGGTTTTGAAACTTTTTTTTAAGAGAGAGGGACAATGAGAGAGAAAAAAATCAATTTTATTTAGTATTTCATGTGGCTTTCTTTGCTCTGACACTTGTTGAGTACGTGGTGCAGGGGTTGGAACCAATGTCCTCATGCATGCCAAGCAAGTGCCGTAACCACTGAGCCACCACTCCAGCCTCACTTTTGAAACTTTTAATGATCAAAATTAATTTTAAATGAAATCACTCTGTATGGCCAACTGGTCCACTTTAAGAGAACAGTGTAAGGCAATGGTCTTCATCAGAATCACTTTGGGAGAATTTATAGGAATATATAGATAGGGGCTGGAGTGGTGGCTCAGAGGTTATAGCGCTTGCCTGGCATGCATGAGGATATGGGTTCAAACCCCAGCACTACATATACATTGAATTGTCAGAGCAATGAAATACATGAAAAACTAAAATAAAATTGGTTTTGTCTTTTTCTTTTCCTCTCATTGTCCCTCTCTCTTTTAAAAAATACACACACGTGTTTGTGTGTGTGTGTATACACATACATACACACACACACACACACACACACACACACTCACACATGCACACGCACATATACATCTGCTGGGACCCCACTCCAGAAATTTTGATTGTGATTTAAGGTGTTGCCAGGAATGGCCAGCAAAGTTCAGGATCAAGTCGGAAAGCTTGGCTTTGCCAGAATGCTGAGAGCGGATATGAATTCTCTTTCAGGGAGTGGAATCATCATAAAAAATATGACAGATAGGTTTTTAGAGGTTTGCCAATTTACAGCGAGAAATTCACCAAGTACATGTTAATGCTGTAGCTGGCCTTTGCTGTCCTATGGCATAATCTTATCTGAAGCTAAATTCTAATCAGAAAGGTTGCATGAAGAGCCTCAGCATCAAGGAAATTTCTGCCCTGTGGCAGGGACCAGAATCCTCAAGCTTGTTCAGGACGCCTTTGCTACTGGAATCTATTTAGGTAGGCATTTCATTTCCCTGAGTTTACCCAGTGTATATGATTATTCTTTTTAATATTTGCCAGTATGATAGATAGAAAATGAAATCTAATTGATAGGTGTTTTAGTTAGCTTTGCGTTGCTGTGACCAAAAAATCTGGCAAGAACAACATAGAAGAGGAGGGGTTTATTTTGGCTCATGGTTTCAGAGGTCTCAGTCCATGGATGGCCAATTCCATAGCTCTGGGCCCTAGCTGAGGCAGAACATCATGGCAGAAGAGGAGGAAAGCAGCTCAGAATAGCACACCAGAAGTGGAGAGAGAAAGAGCACACTTCATTCACCAGGGACAAGATGTCAACCCCAAAGTCATACCCACAGTCACCTGCTTCCTCCAGGCACGCCTTACTTGTCTACCCTTATCGCCCAGTTAATCCATCTGTGGATCAATCAGCTGATTAGATTATACCTTTCATCGTTAATCATTTCAACTGAAAATTCTTGCATTGTCTTACACATGAGATTTTGGGGGATACCTCATATCTAAGCCAGTCCTGGGTAGTTTACATTTTCTGGGTGCTAGTAAGTTTAAGCGTTTTTTCATGTTGTCATTTTAGATTTGTTCTTATGTGAATTGTCTATATCTTTTTCTCTTATGTTGTCTTTTTTCTATGTAAGAACTCATTGAATATTTCGTATTTCTGTCATCTACATTATAAAATCTTTTCCAACTTTATCTTTTCTTATTTATGGTGTCACCCTAAATAGTTACAACTTTTAAATTGGTTAAATGCATTCATCTTATTAAAATAATTTTAAATTTTCTATCTTGGCTGAAGGCTTCTTCTTGGGATTATATGTGAAAGCTCCTAAATTTTTTTTATATAAGAATTTAAAAAATTAATTTGCAACTGCATGTCCATCTGGACTTTTATTCTTGAATTAAGTAAACACATGATATTTTGATTATAGCTGTTTTCTGATTATAGTTATAGTGTCCTCCCTCTGATTTAGAAAGTATTGTTTGTAGTTTTTTTAAAAGTAATTTTTGTGGCATATATTCTATACTCTTAATACATGTCTGCGTATACCCTAGTGTAGTTCTGTCAAATACAACCTAAATAATATCTTGTCAAAAATTTAATTTTAGTTATGCTAATTAACATCGATTTTGTTAGAATTGACACTTGTTTGAAAAGTCCTCCCATTTACACATGTCTTTCCACGTGTTCAGATCTTCTTTGTCTTTAAGAAATCCTCATGGTTTCCTCCGGGGAAGTCCTTTGCTTTTCTTACTGAATTTAGCCCCACCTATTTTGTATTTGTGAATGGAATCCCATTATCCGTTTTCATTTCAAGGTGATTATTGGTAGTTGATTTAGGAAGCTTCATGTCTAACAATGATTTAAATTTCTTATCACATTTATTTATATTCTCTCACATTCTTTAGGATGTGAAATATTAAGGCAAGGATTAGCATCTCTCGTTTAGCTTCTGTCTTTAATCAAAATAGGTTTTTTGTTGTTGTTGTTGTTGTTAAAGAGAGAGGGACAGTGAGAGAGAGAAAGAGAGAAACAATTTCTATTTAGTTTTTCATGTGACCTTCGTTGCTCTGAGACTTTGCTGTGTACGTGGCGCTGGGGTTTGAATTTTCATGCTCACGCATGCCAGGCAAGTGCCGTAACCACCAAGCCACCGCTCCAGCCCTAAATAAGTTTGGTGTTTTGAAGCCTATTTTAGCTTTTTATACATAACAAAATACCTGAAATAATCAGTTTCTAAAGAGAAAAGGCTTATTTTGACTGATGATTTTAGAGGTTCCAGTCCATGATTGAGTAGACCCATGGCCTCTGGTGGGGGTGCCAGGTGGCAGTTGCAGGAAAATGTGACCGAGAAAAATGACTCACCTCATAGCAAGGAAGCAAAAGTAGAAGATATTGGGTTCCTGCGATCCCCAGTGACCCAAGGACCTCCTAGAAGGTTCCTTCTGCTAAAAAGTCCACAGCTCTTCTCAAATCCACAGTGGGGGACCACACCTTTAACACACGGGCCGTCTGACACATTGAACTTCTGAACTATGTATACACCCCAGGACCCCAAAAGTGTTTGCCCTTGTTACAGTGTAAAATGCATTCATTCCGTCTGTGTGGCTCCAGATTGTTCCAGCTTTGCTCACAAGTCCAAGTCCTAAGTCCCTTCTGAAACTCAAGGCAAACGCAACTGTGAGTGCCCTCCTGTGAAAAATATAAAGGAAGTTTATATACTTCCAAGATGCAGTGGTGAGATAGGCAGAGGCAAACTTTCCTATTTCAAACAGGCAGAATGGGAAAAATAATAAGGTTGGATCAGCCCAAAGCAAGTTCCACCAGGGCACACTTTTATGTCCAGAATTTGAGTACATAGAGGCAGAGGTGGCAGAGGTAGGTTTTGGGGACTTAGACCACCTGCCCCATGTAACCTATGTGGCCTGTCTTGGGCACGTTTTGCAGGCTGCTGCTCCTTCCTTTGGTGTGTGTTGTACATTGCTGACATGACACCTCTGCCTTCTTGGGGTCGTTCTTGCAGCTTTGGCTTCACTCCCACCACTTTAGGCATCACCCTGTCAGGGGACTTAACCCTGTAGCACACTGCCTGACCTCTACGTCTCTCCTTTGAAATCTCTGTGAGGCTTCCATGGCCCCATAACTCTCGGATTCTGCACACTGGCAAAACCCACATCACATGACTGATGCCCAGGTCTGCTGCCTGCACAAACTGTCCCTGGGCCTGCTTGAACCATGGCTATAGGAGCTTTGGAACATTTTGCCAGCTAAATACAAGAAATTAATCCCAGGACAGTCCTGGGTATGCAGGGGGATATGGGAGTGTTTTCTGAAACAGTTCCGTCCAGGAAAGTCTTTGCAACAAATTTGTATTTCTTTTTTCTTTTTTTTTCTTAGAGAGAGAGGGAGAGACAGAGACAGAAACAAAGAGAGACAGAGATGGAGAGAAAGAAAGAGATAATCCTTTTTATTTATTTTTCCATTCAGCCTTTATTTTTGCTGACTCTTAATTGTGAATGTGGTGCTGGGGTTTTAACCCAGGTCCTCACACATGCCAGGCAAGCACTCCGAGCCACCGCTCCAGCCCCCAGATTTGAATTTCTACATCTCTGTGTCTGTGAAGACAATTGGCTTGCTTGATTTGAGATGCTTTGAGGCGTCTTTCCTACTGTCCTGATGCAAAACAATGGATTCTTTTTTTAAATCGGCTCTAGTAATTGTACCCTTCTTGGCCATACCTTAACACATGCTACATTTCTGTCCAACCTATAAATTTTTCAAATCTTTTCTGTTCCATTTTGCTTCTGATTCTCACTGCAAAACTAACAACGTAGCCATTTATGCCTGTGTGGTGACCTGAATATTGTGCTGGCAAGTAAATAAACTCATCACAGTTAAGTTCAACTGTCCACAAAGTGTCAGGGTAGGGACAAAATGCAGCCATGTTCTTTACTATGGTGTAACAAGGATAGCCCTAGTCCATTCCCCCTGCCCCTTCTCTCCTTCTCTCCTCCCTTCTTTTTCTTTGCAGTGCTGGAGAGAGAACTTAGGGCCTTGTGCATACTAGGCAAGCACTCTACCAACTAGCCTCATCCCCAGCCAACTGGTTACTCCATTTCCCAATAGAGTCTCAATTTCATCTGAAATCATCAGTGTAGCCTTTACTATTTGTATTTATATCAGCTTTTGGTCTTTTGAGTCCCCCATCAGAACTTGAGTTCCATTCAGCACTTCAGATTTTTTTCTAGCTTGCTCCTCCCAAATTAGTTTTTCCTGTAAACCAATTCCAATGGCTTTTCTGTATCATTACGAATATAGTAATGGCAAGGACCACCCTACTTCCAATACCATTTTTCTGTGTTGGTCAGCTTTCTGTCATCATAACCAAATGCCTGAGATAATCAGCTTATAAAGAGAAAAGTTTATTTTGGCTCATGGCTTTAGAGGTTCCAGTCCATGATTGGGCAGACCCCAATTGCTTTTAGGTGTCTAGTGGGAGTGTTGGCAATGGTAGGGAGCAATTAACAGGAATGGACCAGGGTCCTACAATCCCCTTTGGGGGTTTTCCCCTAAGGATCTACCACAAGGCTCTTGTTCCTCCATGTCCATGGCACCTCCCAACAGCACCACCTTGGGGGGCCAAACATTTAACACATGGGCCTTTGGAGCTGCTCAGTCTCCAAATCACAGCACATATCATGATATTTGTTGCCGGTATTTAATAAATGTTGCATTTGTTTGCCTTGTCTGTGACTGCGAGATACATTAGGTATGCGGTTATATTTCTTTGTCTGCCAGGTAATTATAGGTCAGACTGCTACAATATTTTAAGGAGTAACCTCAAGAGAAATGGAAGGGAAAGCAGCCTCTGCCTCTGTGCTAGTATTTTATTATGGTACTAGGAAGAAATCCCTCATCTCCTCGTCTTCTACCCTCACCCCAGCCTTAGAGAACCCAGCCCACCCTTTTAGGACTCTCCTCTTCTTCTTAGGAGTCAGAGAAAACCAATACAAATCGACTTGTGGTTGTGAGCCTCTTGGGCCCAGTTGTATGCTGGACGAGGTCTTGTGGGATTCTGGTATGCAGGTTCTCACTTCCAGGCTCTCCCGTGTTAATCTCCAAGCTCAGGTCTAGCTACAGGAGACATCTCCCACAATGGCTTTTTCACTTGCAGTTAATCTTTTCACGGGGAAAGGAGTAGAGAAGAAAAATTACAACAACTTCCTTGTTGCTTTTGATACATACCCATCATTGACATTTAATTCAACTTGTTCATTTGCTACATGGGAAGCAAAAGGGGCAAAATAAATTTACCAGGATTATAAGGAAAATAAATAGCTAAGGCAAGTCTAGGGGCCTTGTGTTTTGACTGCCTGGTCCGCACACATTTTAAAAATGCCACATCATCTCTGGGTTTTTAGAACAGATTTTTAGCTGAGTTTCTAAGATGGACAGAAGTGTTTAAGAAAGTACTAATCTCAGTGATTCTCTGGCTGAGTGAATAATGGATATGTAGAAGATAGGTCATTATTTTTAACTTTATGGTGATATTTCTATAGTGTGCATCAAGTAAAAGGCATTGAACGTGTGCCAAAGATGTCATAGGACTTCTGTGTTTAGAAACCATTTTCAGTGGGAAGAGTTGAGAATAGGATAAATAAACATTTTAGAAACAGCTGTTCAAGGAACAGACACAAGTTTAAATTTTCTATCCAGTTCAATTGAACCAGAAGCAAAAACATTGAACTGAATACTAAGGGCAAATGATTTCATTCACACAAAACAGAGGCAAAGTACGTAGGAATAGAATGAATAAGATTTCAATAGATGTTCTGCGAAGGAATGGATACACTTTTCTTTGGGTAGGCAAAAGATGAGTCAGTGGAGACATGCCAGCTTCTACTCAAGGAGTCTTACACTAGATGCCATTTTTGTTCAGATTAATATGTGGAGATAGGCATGAGCTTGGAGGTATAAATGAGTAACAATAGCTGAAGATATTCTGTAAGCAGGAATATTATTTTGTACTAACAAGTGATAAAACCTATTTTTAAAAAACAACAAAAATTAAAAGTGTGGTTTGATGTAGAAATAGACTATTAATGAGTCTAATAGAAAACCTAGAATGTGTATTGAGTATGGGTTTAGTTCATGATAATAAAATCAGTGACAGAATTTCAGTAAATGAACCCAAAGGAATTGGTTAAATATTGGGGAAAAAATAAATAAAACATGTCAGTAGCCCAAATAAACTCCAGTTGGATGACATATTTCAATGGATTAAATAAAACTAACAAAGGAGTTAAGAAAATACAGGTAAATATTTGTCTAATCCAAGCGGGGAAACCTTTTCTCTTTAGCCTTATGCAAATAAGTTAGAAAGTACAACCAAACTATTTGAGTTTGCAAGTAATTTTTCTAAGCAAATAGACTATTAAGAATCTGGTCCTTCTAAGGTTGTAGAAGGTACATTGAAATTTGTCATTTCTGGAGGAGGAGCTAAGTCACAGAGTATAAGTTCTTAGAAACCAGTGTCTGAGCCAGCACGGTAGCACAGGCCTGTAATCCCAGTGACTTGGGAGGCGAGGCAGGAAGATCATAAGACTGAGGCCAGCCTTAGCAATTTCGAAATTTTTCCTTTTCACATTACTTAATAAGTGCTTTCAGATGTAGTTTCCCACCAGATTATTTGTTGAATGGTATATGAATTCAGCTGACCTCACCCAAAATACTAATTTTGCTTTCTTTGTCTCTCCTTTTAATCCATCTACCATATGAACTGATGGGTACTTTTGAATTCTTTTTCTTTTTTCAAGGACTGGGAATTGAACCCACTGGCTCTGTATCACTGAGCCACATCCCCAGCCCTTTTTATATTTATTTTGAGACAGGGTCTCACTAAGTTTGTGAGACTGACCTGGAACTTGCAGTCCCCCTGCCTTAGCCTTACAAGTTGCTGGGAATACAGGTGTGTGGCTGAAATTATGTTTTTAATTGACTTATAAGCTGTTTCCAGTCTTTGAGCTTGTTCCAGGTACATTATTGTTGAAGCTTTAGCTTGAGCATTTTGTTGCTTTGTCTCTTCCTAAGCACTTTTGGTTCTGGTTGACAGGGATAGATAGGCTTGCTATTCTTTTCTTTCTTTTTTGTTTTTTAAATTAACAGACTTTTCTAGCCTTTTCTGGCTTACAGAAAAATTAAATAGAAAGTACAGAGTTACCATACACCCCTCCTCCAATTTTCTCTGTTATTTTTGGGGTACATTTATTACCACTGATGAAAAAAGGTTAATATATATAGTCCATAGTTCACATTAGGTAGGGTTTTTAAAAAAATATATATACCATATGAACTGATGGGTACTTTTGAATATATTTATATATATATAAATACATGCTATAAACATCTGTGTACAGGTTTTAAATATATATATATGAGAGAGGGGCAGAAAGAGAGAGAAAATCGTTTTTATTTAGGTTTTCCATGTGGCTTTCCTTGTTCAGACACTTGGCTGTGTAAATGGTGCTGGGGTTTGGACCCACGTCCTCACGCATGCTGGGCAAGTGCTGTAACTGCTAAGCCACTGCTCCAACCCCAGGGTTCATTCTTTGTATTGCACATTTTATAGCATTTGACAGATGTGTGATGACAATCGTAGTATCATACAAAGTGACTTTTCACTGCCCTAAAAATCCTGTTTGTCTCGTCCTCCCCACAAGTTGGCAGCCACAGATATTTTTATTTTCTCCATAGTTTGCTTCTTCCTGTACATCATATAGTTGGGTTTGTATAGTAGGTAGCCTATTACATATAGTGATGATGCATTTTATAACAATGCCTGCCTGCCTGCCTGCCTGCCATCCTGCCATCCTTATTTCCATCCTTCCTTCTCAGGGGTGCTCTACCACCAACCTTCAGCCCTTTTTATTTTGAGACAGGGTCTCACCAAATGGCTCGGGCTGGTCTCTAACTTGTGGTCCTCCTACCTCAGTCTCTTGAGTCACTGGGATTATAGAGCACCAAGCCCAGCTCCTCCATTTATTCATGGCTTCATAGCTAATTTCTTTTTAGTGCTGAATGATTTTCCCTTTTATGGTTGTATCCACCCACTTACTGAAGGACTTCTTGATTGTTTCCAAGTTTTGACAGTTATGAGTGGAGCTGCTATAAACATCTGTGTACAGGTTTTTGTGTGAACCTAAGGTTTTACTTCCTTTAGGGAAAGACCAAAGGGCAGGATTGCTGGAATCACTGAACTGTCTTTCAAAGTGGCTGTGCCATTTTATATTCCCACCATCAATGAATGAGAGTTCTGTTGCTTCACATCCTTACCAGGATTTGGTGTGAGTGTTTTGGGATTTAGCCATTCTAATAGGTTTACAGTGATTTTCATTGCTTGCAATTCTCTGAATACATTTGAGGTAGAATATTTTTTATAGCTTTTTACCTATATGTCTTCTTCTGTCTGCTCAGAGCATGTGCCCGTTTTTAAATTGAGTTGTTTTCCTTATTGTTGAGTTTTAAGAGTTCTCTGTGTATTTTGGATAGCAGCTCTTTATTAGATATGGTTTTTGCAAAAATTTTCTCCTATGCGACTTGTCTTTTCATTCTCTGAAAATTGCCTTTTGCAGAACTGCAGGTTTTATTTTAATAAATTCCAACTTACTAAGTTTTTTTTTCATAGCTCTTGGGTTTTGATGTTTATATAAAAAGTCTACCACCAAACCTAGGATCACTTAGATTTTTTTTTCTATCTTCTGTAAGTTTTATGGGTTTTGCGTTTTACATTTGAATCTATGATCAGTTTCAGTGACTACTTGTGGAAGGTGAAAGTCACATGTGTAGATTTTTTTAAAGCATATGGAAGTCCAGTTGATCAGTACCCTTTGTTAAAAAGTCCTTTGTTCCTTTGCCAACCCTTATTTTATGGGCTTATTTTATAGGCTCTCTGTTCTGTTGCATTGATCTGATTGTCTATTCCTTTGCCAATAACACAGTGCCTTAATTAGTGTGGCTTTATAATAAGTCTTCAAGTCAGGTAGACTCAGTCCTTTGGCTTTATTCTCCTCCATCAATATAGTACTGGCTATTCTGGGTCATTTCCTCTCCGTATAAACTTTAGAATCAGTTTGCGAGTAACCGTGGCGTAACTCTCTGGAGTAGGTTTACTTTTGCTCTTTCTTTTTTTGTGCTGCTGAGGACCAAACCCGGAGGCTTGAACATGCTAGGCAAATGCCTTACCACTGAGTTACAGCCCCAGCCCAGTAGATTTCCTTTTTAAAAACTAAGAATTTTGCATTTGCCTTTTATATTGAAAATATATTTTTTACTTTTGTTCTTCTTTTATTTACTTTATACCTTTTCTTTTATAGGTGTCATCAAAATTGTATTCTTAGCCAGTGCAAGTAATAATTTATAATAGCATGCAATTGTATGGTATTATTACGTATTATTACATTTCTGTATTGCATAAATCTGTGCATAAGTATTTGCATGTAATATTTTTGAACTTAACAGGTCTTGAGACTATATGTAATGATTTTTATGCCTGAAGCCTTCTCCTCAGGAGCAGGGCAGCTAAAGGCAGCTTTCACAGACTCCACCAGGTTTTTAAAAAATCACATATACATGTGGGGATTCTGAACACCTCACCAGTTGCAAGTCTCATTCATTTTGAAGAATTTTGCTATTTAAAATGTTGTGCACAAGAGCATAGCGGAGGCAGAAAGAAAAAGATAAAGAAAAAAACCTGAGATCCATTGCAATAATGACCCCCAAAGTAATCATTTTAAGGATTATATGTCACCTCTTAGTTTTCTCTTCTCCTTGACCAAACTTAAATTTATTTTATAAGTATACAGGAGTTCTGTGAACATGAAGCTGATAATTGTTTTATTAAATGTCAAATAAACACAGTGCTATAAA